>JAFBJS010007990.1:175343-189316 GCA_016785265.1 Paraplagusia blochii | reverse complement strand
ATACATATATATATATATATATATATATATATATATATATATATATATTTCACCT
Source organism: Paraplagusia blochii (assembly GCA_016785265.1). Classification (NCBI taxonomy): domain Eukaryota; kingdom Metazoa; phylum Chordata; class Actinopteri; order Pleuronectiformes; family Cynoglossidae; genus Paraplagusia; species Paraplagusia blochii. The sequence goes on along the minus strand of JAFBJS010007990.1, from coordinate 189,261 downwards.
ATGCCCATGTCTGAGAACAAAGACCAGGGTGACCTCAGTCTTGTCATACCTTCACTTTGTCAGGGCTTTACACATATTTGGAATATATATCTGTCCTTTATTTGACCACATCATCAAACTGGTTCCTTTTTTGGTCGTGACACAAAAATTCCCAGCTAACACCCCAGTGCCTCCAAGAAATAAATTAAAAAATAAGAGATAAAAATATCTTCTGTTATTCCAAAAAAAAAAAAAAAAAATCCATGCCTTTGCCACTTTGAGACTCGATGACTGAACAGGAACTTTTTTTTAATAATATGTTCAAATAAATCTGTCAAGTGCCTCAGGTTCCTTACAAAAAGCTCCAGCAAAATATCTGATGGAGAGAAGACAGAGAGATCCCAACCCTCTAGTGTCAGTTTCCCTCTGGTGTCGTCATGTAAAAATCCAAGATAATGTTTTAAGTCCACCTGCACATGTGCAAAGCATCTGACAATCTCTCAGATGATGAACCTTCCCAACAGATCGCTACACTGAAAAATATTTAGCTCTGCAAATGTAGGTGAGAAACCATAAAATGGGAGGAAGAGAAGAAATAAAATTCACCTGAGGGCAGACTCTCTATAATAAGACAGTGCTATGGAATAAAACTTTTAATATACAGGACTTCAGCTAGGCCTGTACCGCTGAGGGAACTCCCATGGAGCAATTACTCTGCTTTCTCCTCCTGTGTTATGTTTTTATTTCCCAAAGACAGATTGACATACGGATCAACAGCTGATCCAACTGTTGTTTACAGATTTATTTAAGACCAATAAATGACAGCCATTTGAGGCAACCTTGTGTGTGTGTGTGTGTGTGTGAGTGAGTGTGAGTGTGTGTTCTGTCCCACCCATTTATTAATCACTCTGAGCTTTCATCTCTCATCCCACAGATTCCCCTTTACTCTCTTTCTCTCTATTCTTCACTCTGTGTCCTTGCTCAACCCTGTAACTAATGACTCTGGAGGAGGCAAACACACACACACACACACACACACACACACACACACACGTAGCACAAGTCCACCTACACAGCAGCCTAAACACTTACATATACACTAACACACAGACGGGGAGTCGAGGGAAAAGTAGAGGATGGAGGATGAGAAGAGAAGGTTGCAGAGGGTCAAATGAAGACAAAAGTAAAAATATGTTTAAATACAAAAAAAGGAAAGAGGGAAACAGGAGAGAAAGACAGGAGGACCAAGGACGACAGTGAGGGGAGAAGAAGACAGGGGGAGAAAAACACAGGGAGGTGTGAGGTGTCACTGCCTGTGGTAGCATCTCTCTAATTACCATAGTGACCCTGGCCTTCCGGACACACACACACACACATACACACACACAGTCGGCAGTTATTAATGCCTGTTATGTGCACCAGGTTCAAGAGGCCAAAATGTAAAAGTGACTCATTCATTTCTGCATTTCCAAAATAAACTGTCATATTGTGACCAGGGCTTTGAACTGACTCAAAGATCGAGACCAAAAACCAGAACCATCAAATTTAGTTCTGTCACATAAATGCATATTTAGGAATAATGCTAACCGGTTCACACTGGTCCTGGTATTTGGTTCTTCATAAATCCTGTGTAGCCTACGATCAAAGTCACTCATCTCCTAAAAAAGTCTATGGTAGCCGGGGCTTTGGACCACAATTTTTTGCCATCAGTTCAGAACAAAAACAATATTTTAAACGTTTCTGTTTTTTGGTTTCTGACCCGGTGAGAACAAACCATACAGTCCCCGGAGCTTTTCAGTGGATCAATGACTTTGATTGTGGCCTACACAAGATTTTTTAAAGAACTAAATACAACCAGTTTTTACCAGTTTCCTTCTTTTCTCAATAAGGGTTTTTATTCCAGAACAAAATAAAAATATGTTTCTGGTTTTATTTCTGTTCCAAGCAAAATGTCATTGTTTTATTATTCTTTGAACCGGTTTCGAAGGCTTGATTGCAACACAACACAACACCCATGCAAAAGGTGTCAATCTTTAAACTGAAACATAAAATTGAAGCTCAAACTTACAATATTCACAGTCAATCAATATTCACAGGAACTGCAGGGATTTTTTTTTTTGTTTTACTAATATCATCTCGGAGCCCAGCATGCATCTGGTGAGGCCTCGTCTTCAGCTGAGACACCAGCCTTGCATCACACCAGCCTGACTGAGAGCAGGGCAATCAGGAAGACGCTGGCTTGTCAGGTTGACTGACATCGCTGTCAAATAGATTGCGATGGACTGTAGACCAATGAGGGCAGAGGTTTCGATGAAGTCTTGAATGTAATTCTTTCACAACATGTTTAACAGCCATCACAGATGGACAGCACTAATGTCAAACTCAGAACTCAGGCACTGGGACCAAATCTGGCACAAAGAGTAATATTTGGGTATTTTTAGCCTGCAGGGTCGTATCCAATGTGCACTAGAGTCATTCTGTGAGTATATCGCCCATATATAAAAGCTGGATTTGTAGTATAAGGAGTGTATAGACCAGTGATTCTCACCTGGTGGGTTGTGACCCACTTTTGGGTCATGGACCTGTTTTTTGTGGGTCACAGGCATTTACTTGGGCAATAAAGAATGCTAGCAAAATTTCTATTTATACTTCTCTAGAATTATATTTTTATTGCAAGAGCAGGTTACTGATCACACGTTATTACTGAAGTGTTAATGAATGGTATATTAAATAAAATTAAGTGACACTTTGTCACAGCCCGTCATGCAGGGCTGACGGTGGGTCCCGAAGCCCAGACCAGTTGAGAACCACTGGTATGGACTATATTATAGCACAAACATTTCTTTTTTGTTTTGTTTTGAAATTTTTTGACAAAAAAAATTACATTAAAAAGAAACTGGAAAGGCTTCAGATAAAGTGACATAATAAGGAAAATATAATACTGATGTGTGTTTTATTTCATATTTAATTCCTCGCGTGTTTATATTAAGTTTTTTTCTGTAGTTTGTTCTGTGTAAAGAAAGAAAAATTCTATATTTGATATCTGGACACAAGGGTAAACATGCATATTTGCTGTTTATTTTAAATCTACAAACTGGATCTTTCTTCAATACAATTTTTTAATTTGTATATTTAAGTGTGACACACCTGATGTACATTAATGACTTTATCCCAGAGAAGGAACAGTATTTATTTTACCATATTATAATGTATTTATATGGATAAGTCTTCAGCAGCATAGAGGATAGTTTCATTCATTCATCTTCATCCACTTCTCTGTTTCTGGGTCCCAGGGACAGCAGTCTCCACAACTCCCACCCAAATCACACTGCTCCATACTGTGAACCCCTACTGTGGGTGTTGTGTCCACTGGAAGTTATGTGTTTCAAAAACGTTGCTATGATCAGAGCCCCTCAGTGTCAACAGTGTTCCATTCTTAACCACTAGGCCACCGCTACCGTCCATTTTTTTTGTAGATTAATGTTATTTATTCATGATTAACTCTGATTTAATCAAGAATCTGATAAATTAAACAAAGATTACAAATAATTTGACAGCATTAACTGAAACATAATTAAAAATAACTTTTTTTTTCTTACATCTCATTTATAAAATTGTTACCCAGTGTGATCATGGAGTGTAAAGAGAATGAAAAAATTCAATGAAAGAAATTAAACAAGCCACCCCTGTCATCAAAATGTCCCGATAATCAACCAAAGTGATTGGAAACTGCACTGAGAGTCGATGGACAATAAGCCGTGGTCACGTTGGACGTTCTTTAAAGCGCACACCTGCTAATTTATGTATGAGGAATAATAGATGTGAAGTTAAGGCACCACACGCAGCCCACATCCTTCCTACCAACTCTTATCACACCCGCTTTCACTGTAATCCATCTTGTCAAGTCGTCGTCTCTCACACTCAGCTCCAGATAAAAAAGCTGTCTTTTTTAAGTGAGCGAGACAGCACGGAAGTCGTCCTGCTCTTTTTTACGGCACAGATGTAGCTGTTAAATTGGCAATAAGAGAAGAAAACGGTGTCGACTGCAAAACCCTGCCGTACCACAATAGTGGTTTGTACAGAACCGGTCACCCTACTGTTGGTGGTGAAGACATTATTATTTTAGTTAGGACCAAAACGGGTTTGGACAATTTTCTGCAGACATTTCATTTCTCTTACATTTTTTTCAAGCCTTTAGGAATTTTTCCAACATTTTCATCAGCATCATGTTTATTAATAACTTCCAAGGATGGTCTCGTATCCCTTAGAACCACTCTCTAAGAAATGACTATTATTTGCTTTTCTGCTCATAAAAAATTATAAAAACCATTCTAGAAGATGTAGGAACGAGAGAGACACGAGTTTCCACTTTGATATATCTGTCTGAGTCTGTCTAATTGGAAGAATTTTTCTTTTTTTTTTTAACCAAAGCCATTTTAACAGCATGTTTTATAAAGCAACTTCCCAGTTTAGCTGGGAATATAATATCAGTGAGATTGACTGTGTTGTCGTACCCTGATTCCAGAAAGTTAGACAAAACACGAGCATAATTAGTTCACGGAACAGTAAGAAGTCTGTGTAATTTCATTTGGAATCGACTCCTTGGCCTCCCTGGCATCCCCGCGGAAAACTTAATCTCCAAGGAGTCGAGGGCTCCTCTCTCTTTAATAACAGCTAAACACATCAACACTGCCTCCTCCAGCCGTTTGAAACAGAATCGGAGATGGAAGCCTAATGAAAAGGGTTTAATAGAAGAGCAAGGCGCAGGGTGCTCACAGGCTTGCTGCTGTTTTAATTCAACGGGACGCTCCTGGTGCAGGAAGATTGTCACATTTTAATTGCAATCCTCTGCCGATTGTGAGAGGACGCATGGTGTCACACTGCCTGGGAATGTGAAAGCAAGGCAGGCCATTCAGCATCTTCTCTCCCTTTTACACACTTGTTTAATGTAGTATAACCTGCTGGAACGTGTTTCCAAAAAGACTATTTTGTTCTGTACGAGTTCGAGTGCGAGTTTTCAGTCTTTGTTACTTGTAGTGGCCACTAGTGGTTAGTAGGCCAGAGGTTCCTAACCTTTTGGAGCTACCAAACCTCAGAGACCAACTCACTGAACCCCTTTGGTTCGATCGAACCCAGGTTAAGAACCACTGGTTTAGGCAATAAATAACAAATGAAGTACTAGTTTTTCCAATGCCAGCAGTGGGAATGTAGCTCTTGAGCAGACCATGGCAAACTAAGGCCCGGGGGCCAGATGGAGCCCATTAGGGCTCCTCAATATGGCCCGCCAAACTTGTCCATATTAATGTCAACTATTAGTTGACATTATCATTATGCCTTGTTCCTGTACTATGAACATTTCCAAATAAAAATTGTAAAAAAAGCTAAAAGGCATTATAGACATAATTATTTAAGAATTTTACATGTCATTTATCTTGTCCACTGTGGCCCACGAGACAAAAATTTGACCACATCTGCTTTAGAGTCAACTCTCTTTCCTCTGACTCACAATATCAATAATCACTAGAAATCTAGTTGGTTTTATGTTGAATAAACAGCCATTGAGCATCATTACTCTCTTGGTGATCAACAACCACATTAGGACTAAGTAATTAACCAAATACTCAGTCGCTTTAATCCAGTGGTTCTCAACTGGTCTCACTCTGGGACCCACATTTTCCTTTGGTCATTAAGTTCAGCCCGTTCTCATAGATATCAAATCAAGCAAATACATTTTCAAAAAAAAAAAAATCCTTCGAAAAATCAATTATTTTAACATTGCTTTAAAACTTTATATTGAGATTATAAAATATCATAAAATAAAAGAGATTTTCCAAAATAAAACACATGCTCAAAAGCTGATTCACATTATGTTGATTTTCAACCAGCTGTTCGCAACCCCTTCAGAACGGGTCCGCGACCCACTTTTGGGTCAGGACCCACCAGTTTACAACACTATCTCTGCTGGTTTAGTCCGACACAATCCTCAGTGCTTCAGTCACAAAGTTTGATCTACAGAATAAGAACCCGTTTACATCACTAGTGAAATGCAAATCAAACTACTAACCGTTTAAAACATCTGTAATTTATTTTTGACTCCAAAAAGCCAAATGTTTTCAGTTAAGAGCAGAGTGATGGAAGTTTGATTCCTACCTTGGCCATTTGTGCCTGGACTCCACTGGCTTTCAGCGAGGCCACAGCCTTCTGGGCTGCTGCAGGGCTGTCGAAGTCCACAAAGCCATAGCCTGTAAATACAGACAACAGTGCAGGTAAAGAGTCAGCGTGGCCGAGTAAAATGTTAAAACATAAAGATTTTAGTTATTATAGGCTGCAATATTACGGAGCATGTTTTATTTTAGTGCAGCGTTAATCCAATAAACTTGTAAAAATCAAGTCGGGTCGTGTTTTTAATCATGTTCCTCCATTAAATGGGTTTATCTCACATCTTTAAAAGAATTGCTGTCATAAACAGTAACTCTTCTGGTTTATGATCCAGAAAAGGAATTTTTCATGTGGTGCAGGTTTATGTACAGGCAGCTACGGTTCTTTGCAGTAGCATTGAGTATATACTATACGGGAAACACTGTTGGACGTCTCTAATACTTGTTTTATGTTGGAAAACAAAAACATGAAAAAACTGCAGGTTTTATTGTGTGAATAAAAACAGAGGTGGGCAAACATTCGGGCCACATTGGGTCCCAGCATGTAAACCAAAGTACAGTCATGGAAAAAAATTATCAGACCACTCTTTCTTTAATTTCTTGTCCATTTAAAAGTCTGCTTCTCCTTAATCTACATTAATCTGGACAAATATAATAACAACAAAAAAGGCTCATGATTAAGTTCAATTTCAGAGCTGATTTCTGGCCATTTTGCATGGTTTTCTTGACAGTGTCAAAAATCACTTCCGTTCCTACATCACTAGCAATAAAATTGTACTGACAAATACAGTGATTTTAGTCACTGCATGGTTTTGTGTTCATTGTTTCCCCCTGGTGATACACCTTTAGTGGAACAAGGCATTAAGATGAACAAGGAATTGAAGAAAACAGCAGAGTGGTCTGATCATTTTTCCATGACTGTATAAACCCTAAAATGCTAAACTTCTTATAGCCTTGCTTGTGTCATCTACTAGGGTACAGCAAACATTGCATGGAAAAGACAGAAGTATAACAATTACACAAATCAATTTATTTAATTTGGACAAGGCTGGCGGACTGCATTAAAAAGCCCAACGGACCACATTCGGCCCCCAAGGCTTAGTTTGCCCATGTCTGGGTTAAACCAAAAATTACAACTTTATATTGGATTGAAAAACCTTTGGTAATTGGCCAACAATAATAGAAAACAAAATACAGTTGTGTTTCCAACACTATATCTTGAAACAAATTAGTTAAATATTTTTTTAATCTGCACAGGCATATTAATTCTCCACGACCCAATTGTTCAGATCTTACAAACACATTTATAATCCATGTACAAAGAAACGAAATGGAAAAAAAGGATGACCAGTCAACAGAAAAATTGAATTAGGTCCATAAGGTCCAAATAGATGAGGCATAACGAGTACTAAGTATAAGAATTTTTTTTAGGAAAACATTAAGTTATATGTTTTATAAGTTTTATGTCAATTGTTTTTCATGTGTTTCTGGGTAATGTTTCAAAATAAACTGTGTATTTCTACAACTGACTGGGGATTAGTGCTAATACTTGAAATTTCTGCTTAATTTAAGTAACTTTGCATTTTGTTTGCAGTATTTAACCATCTCTACTGAAAAATAACACATAAACACATCAAGTTTTGTGGTCCACACACTGTGAATGAGTCCCATTGTCTCTAACGCATGAATGGTGACACATGGCATTGGTTTTATGCACAAAATCCTCCTTCTGCCTTCCTATTGTCTGATTTATTGTTCCAGTGCCGTGAATGGTCGCTCATTTGGTTCCAGTACAACTAATCAGGCGTCCAATGGTGGACAAAAGTCTGTCCTTCTGCACCGAGAAGATTCACAGAATTCTAACTGCAGCAATTAAAGCCGCTGAATGTGAACTGTTTTATTAAACTCTCGATGGTCGGGGGGTGGAGGTGGGGAGATTCTGGTCCTGCAGAAAAGACCGATGGACTCAAGGTCTGGACAGAGTCAAAATTCTTCTTATTACTGCCCCTCATTTACACATTTTTTATGGAGAGCTGAATCTGGAGAGAAATGTCAAAAAGAGACAAGGAAGGAAAGGACAGTCTGTGTCTGCCGTGAGAATGTGGAGGGACGGAGAGACAGAGACAGAGGAGGGATGGAATACTAGGCACATCTGCATATCCTTCAGCAGTGAGTTCTTCTGCACTGGTGATAGGGCCGGGTATGAACACAACTCAACAAGACACATTTTGAAAATCTTCGATGTAAATATGCAGGTTTACACTTCTTTACATTTTCCAGCACCTGCTCTCGTCTGTCACTTTTTCCTCCGGGTTCTGTTCAAAATCCCTCATACGCAGTCGATTTTTTTTTTTTTTTTTAGTATTGTTCAAAGGCCAAGCGCTGCTTTCACAGCACGGTCTGCACAGCACACACAAATATTTACACTGTTGCTAATGAGAAACACATACTTTTGCCAAAATAGGGTAAAAAAAAAAAAAACCCACACATGCAAGTTCTACGACCAGCGCACACACAGCATTGGCTGCGACGGATCTACAAAGTTGAGGGGAGATCACATAAAGATGCAAACATGTTTATGCAACGCGCACCAGCATGCGTCGTGTTGCAATAATTAGAAACAGAGATGCAGAACTCATTATTAGCCCGGGAAGATGCACATTGAGTTTCAGAAGAATCCGCGTCCTTCCTTCCTTTTTCACGCATGTTTTGTTCGCCGCTCTGTGTGTGCGTGTTTAATTAGTGAGGTTTAAGTCTGATGATGCAATCCTAACAACCGCCGCTTTTTGTTTAATGCCAGTGGCTTCAGCATTTATCAGGAGTAAACATGACGACTAGTGAGACACTTCATACAAACACACAGAGTCCTCTTCGCTCCAGCTCAGCCTCTGATCATCTGCTTCCATCTCACCCCTCGTCTACTGCCTCCACTTCTATTGCACCAGCCAGTCTGGAATACCCTTCTAAAGACGTCTGTGAGTCTTCTCTGCCTCACAGCTCAGCCTCAAGCATCCTCTGTCTCTTCTAATATCTTCAACAATGGAGTTTTCTATGTCAAAAGCTGCTTTAAATCAATCCCTCCGCCGCTGATTTACTATATGATGCAATTTTTTGGGGTCTTTTCGTCAACTTTTTTCCTCCCTTGTTCACAAATCTACAACATCTAGGACAACATTTACTGTCAGTCATCACATCTTATAGCATGGACTCAGGGAGGGGCGTTGAGACGTTTTCCACAGGCTTTAGATGAGGTTCGGGATTCCACACAGCATCACGTATGAAGAGAATGAGCCTGTATAATAGTATACATTATATACGTTTTCTTGAGGTATGAAAACACGGCATAAACTACACAAAGATCTTAAAATATTTTTTGATAATATACTACATGAAAACTACTGTTTCCTTTGTATCATATTTAACACACAACTTATTTAGAATTAAATTATTAGACATTTTCAGTCCATGGGAATGTCAGGACGAACCTTTATTTTGCTTTTTTTAATTGCATCTGGCATTTTTACACTGGTAAATTTAAAAGATTTATTTTTCATAACGCCTAGATCAAGAAGAAGCAACTATTAAGGTTACCTTAGGTTACCACCATAAACATCAACATTTATGTAATAAATAAAAAATGCAAAGCCATATATTACAATATATCGTAACCCTTTTCATTATTGATGGTTGTAATAATGTTCAAGTTCAAGAAAAGTAACAGTCAGTGCAACAGACACAGGCTGCACCATTTGTTAGATCAGAGGTGTCAAACCCATTTATACCAGGGACCACATCAACAACACAATTTCATAAAAAAGGCCGGTTGTAGATGTAACTACTCCATGACATCTAAACATGTTACTGGAGCTAATTATAGTTCATTAGCATACCTAATAGTGATTATTGCTGATTGATTAAAATGTTAATTTATAAGGTTAAAAAAATTTGGCTGTATTGACATTATTGCGTTTTTGTAAGCTCCCGGTGGCCATACAAGATGACCTGGCGGGCCGCATTTGGCCCCCCGGGCCCTGAGTTTGACACATGTGTTAGACGGTTCATTCAGAATTTGAGGTTCCTCTGTGAACGGGCTCTCTGCTCCCCTGCTTGTAACACAGGTACGCTGACCACTACACTCCGAGACCAACCGTTTGTACTTTACGGCTAACCACAGTGTGGACCATCTGGGACCAGATCTGGTGTTTGAAGAGATGAGAGCCAAAGTTTTTATGTCCACCCTGTTCATTTTAGCACCGCAGTGAATGAGATCCTTCCCTTCATCTCTATGACCTTTAGAATGTGATCAGCCTCAAAGAGAACGTTTCTTTGCTTCCTTCTCACAGGTTATTGTCGCTCTATTCTAAAGATGCATTTGCTCCTCTCAGGGAGTCAGGAGGTGAAGTACCTAGAACAGAACACACCCCAGTAATAAGTAGTGGTCCATTGTTCTGCTCAATGACACTTAAGGCAGTCATGGTGGGCTGGGAGGTGAGGGACGTGAGGTATGTCCACTGGCTGAATAATGAAGGTGATGTTTTTGCCTGCAAAGCTACCCATTTTAACAGAACAGAAATGACAGAAATGTTTATATTTATACCGTGTTTTTCGTACCTTTGGGCAAACCTATAATTTTCTCACTTATTACCAGTGTGCCTTATAATGATGTGCACCTTATGTGTGGATCCTACTTGTGATTACTGACGTCAAACAGTGTTTAAAAGCCCGTCACAATGCCCAAGTGTGGCTATGGTGAGATACAAAGCCGTACTGCTTGATGCTTTGTGGGAGCATTAAAGCTACTAAGAGTAATACTTTACCATGCTGTGTTTCAATAGCAGGTTGTACCAGGTGTGTGTATATAAAGACCCCAAAATGGCCCCAGTTAGGAGACAAAATACCAAGTGATTGTACAAAGTTAGCTACAAATCACCACTAAAGAGCAAAGAACCAGCAACGAGACTGACCTGGATAATGACCAGATGGACCTGAGGATGTTTGACATCCATATTTTGTCACTGTTAAACTCACACACTAATATAAAGAATGGATGGATTTGTTGATGAGGAAGGAACTGAATAAGTGAGTGTTTTCTTTTGCAACGTATGGGTTACAACTGAGCAATGCAGAGAGTTATTGTGACTGAGTTGAATAAAGTTCAACTGTTCTGACTGTTTGGTGTCGCACCTCATAATCCAATATCTGTCTCACTATCTGCTCTACACCTCTCCCTCAATCTTATGAAATCTGTTTTTAAACCTACAGTTTTTCTTTCTGTTTCTCTTTCTCTTTCCCATTCCTGTTGTTGCTGGTAAATGGGCCAAAGCCAGGACTAGGATAACCATGACTAGAATAACCAGGAATATGATGACCGGGATCAAAACCAACATCATTAGTGACATTACAACAGCTACTGGAGGAACTTTAACTGTGTTGTATCTTTGTACTGGTTTTATTTGATTGTATTTTTATGCTCTGGTTACATCCATTGCTCTGTCTGTCCATCTAGGGAGTGGATCCCTCTCCTGTGGTTCTCCCTAAGGTTTCTACCGGTTTTCTTTTCCCTGTTAAAAGGGTTTTCTTTTCCCTCAGTAGTTTTTCCTCATTCCGGCTGAGGGTCTAAGGACAGAGGACGTTACCAACCCTGCGAAGCCTTATGTGACAAATCTGTTTTGTAAATGTGGGCTATATAAATAAAATTTGATTAATTGATTGAATGATGGATTGATTGGTTGGTTGATTGATTGATTGGCTGATTGGTTGGTTGACTGACTGATTGGTCGATTGATTGATTGATTGATTGGTCGCTCTATTTGTTGATTGATCAATCGGTTGATTTGTAGATTGTTGTATTGATTGATTGGTTGATTGATTTATTGATTGATTGATTAAATGATGGGTTGATTGGTTGGTTGGTCGCTTGATTGGCTGATTGATTGATTGCTTAATTGAATAGTTGATTGACTGGCTGATTGATTGGTTGTTTAATTGAATGGTTGATTGATTGGCTGATTGATTGACTGACTGACTGACTGACTGACTGGCTGATTGGTTGATCGGTTGATTGATTGATCGATTGATTGAATGGTTGATTAATTGGCTGATTGATTGATTGACTGACTGACTGACTGACTGACTGACTGGCTGGCTGGCTGGCTGGCTGGCTGGCTGGCTGATCGATCGATCGCTTGGTTGGTTGGTTGATGTATTAATTGATTTGTAATAAAATAGTGAAATAATATCCTTGGATGTTGAATTGGACATGAGAACTCAAGGAAAGCACCTGGCCATACTTACATGTTCATTCTGAACCACAACACACAACACATATGCAAAAAAAAACCAAAAAACAATATAAACAAATATATTTATATATACACATATAAATAACAGACATCTCCCTCTTCCCAGCCTCCATCTAATCTCCTGAGCTGCCAGAGTTCCTGGCCTTGGGCCATTAGAATAGACTAAGGGAACACAGAGAAACAGCATGAAGATGAAGCAAAGTAGAAACAGGAAGAACAGCAGTGACTCACAGGGTGAGTGAGAGACTGGCAGGCGCAGAGAGAGTAAAATTGAGATGAGCAATAAGAGTGAGAGTGAGGGAGGCAGGGGGTAAGAGAGGGAGTGAAGCAGCCGGAGACATGGAGACAGTGAGAAGGAGGGTGGTTATGTTTGGGAAATGGAAATCCTTTACAATCGTAAGTGGTTTCCTCTCGTTTCCTTCCTCCGTCCTGTTCTCCGTGCCCTCTCCCTTCCCCCCCGAGCTCCCACACTGCTAACTAGAAAACTGTCAGTGTATTTAACACCGGGCCTCTACCTGCTCCTGCTGCTGAAGACTTTATAAAGAAAAGTCGATGATTATTTCAGAGGGCAGAGTGAAACTTTCCGAGTCTCTTTTTCCACTGAATTTTAACAATGTACAACGCATTTTATAGTAAAGTGACTTATTTTTCAGGGTCGGCGTTGGAAGTCGGGATGTTTTATTCAGTGAATCCTTTTTCAAAGCTTGTCAATAAGAACACTTTTTAAAACAACAACATTATTAAGGATTAAAAGAAAGGCCTACAAGGTCCTCATGTTACAGCGGCAGCATGAAAACCAGCTGAGGAGGCAATGTTTATTTTTTTTTTTGCACGCCTTTTTGTTAGGCACTTTCAACATTCCGACGTCAATAAAACCTCCCTGAGAAGAAACGGCTGCTAAATCACGTTCATTAGCACCGCCCGCCCTTTTCTGTCAGCCCTGGGTTATTTTACGCCCTCCTTCCACTGGCCTCCTTCCACTGGCCTGCACCTCCTCCTCCTCCTCCTCCTCCTCCTACCATCAATTCCTCTCTTTTCAAAGCGAACTCGTTGCCAATTTGTACTCTCTTAGTCACGCCAAGCACTTATCTTGTCCCCGCTGAATGCCCCTGCAATCAAACCAACACTTATCTGGTTGCGCAGCATTCTAATGGCCGCCTCTGATAATGAAACTCCTTCATTGTGAGCTAACAAGTGACTAAGAGACGAACACTGATCGGCAAAACAAACCCAGTAAAGAGGTGTTAGTGTGAGGTTACAATAAAATAAACACTGAGGCTGCACAGTAAATCCTCGCTGAGAACTTTTTTGGGGGGCTTCACCTTTGGAACTGAACAAAGACTGGTTACGCCTCTCCCTGATAAACTAAACTTCTTCTTTTGGCTTGTCTCCTTTGACTCCAACTACCTCCATGTCCTCCATCACTGCATCCATCAATCTCCTCTTTGTCTCCTACCTGGTAGCTCCATCTCTAGGATC
>JAFBJS010007990.1:164746-174874 GCA_016785265.1 Paraplagusia blochii | reverse complement strand
CTACCTCCATGTCCTCCCTCAGTGCATCCATCAATCTCCTCTTTGTCTCCTACCTGGTAGCTCCATCTCTAGGATCATTCTTCTACCAATGTATCAACTGTCCCTCCTCTGAACATGTCCAAACCATCTCAATCTATCTTCTCTAGCTTTTTCTTCAAACCTTCTTGTCTGTGTTGTCCCACCTCACCTCAATCCTGATTTTGTCCATCCTTGTCTCTCCTAAAGAGAATCTCAGCATCTTTAGCCCCTCCCCCTCCAGCTCTGCCTCCTGTCTTCTACATATTACTAGTGTCTCTAATCCATACATCATGGCTGGTCTCACAACTGTCCTGTAAACCAGTGGTTCTGAACTGGTCTCCCTTTTAACATATTGATTCTATTCAGCAGAGTGTGCCTTTCAGAAGAAGAGATTTTTTAAAATTAAACACATGCTGATCCTTGACCAGCTGATCCCGACCCATTCAGATTGGGTCCACGACACACTTTTGAGTTTTCAACCCACAAGTTGAAAACCACTGCTTTTTCCCTTTCCCTTTAGCTGACACTCTTCTATCACATATCATGTCCAATTTATCCCTAATAAATGAAACCATCAAGAATAACTGCAAGAAATCATGTGATTAATCCCAAGTCAGTCTCAGTCCTGGTATATGTGAAAAAAAAAAATAATGCAACAAAATCAAATTTTATTTTTTTCTGTCTATGACACAAACAGCCTTCAGCACTGGGGAAATTTGCCACCAAGTGTGCAGCAGTCAGCATGAAAGTAAGACTGTTGTCTTTTTGTCAATTCTGAGAAATTGTCGAAAGGAAGTATAGACAAACCTCCACAGTTTGGTCCCATATTGTTGCTTACTTCAACCATGTCCCTCCAGGAATACATTCTGAAGGTTGTCCCACATTAATTCTTGGCACAGCAGAATAATGACAGACAGTGATTCCAGCAGGCTTTCAGCTAAAGTCTGAAGTGAGCGACGCTCTTACAATCTTATCACAGTCCTCTTTAGTACGTCCATCCATTCCATCTATCTGCTCTGACCCAGGTTACTTTGAAGAACGTTTTTGTTTGTCCTACGTAATGAGGCTTTCCATCAAAATCCCAACAGTCATCGGCGGACAGACGAGGATGTGCCGACAAGTGTGAGGAGTAAAACAGTAGAGAGTCACTCAAGTTATTTTATTACAAGCAATCACAGCCTATTTAATCTGAAAGTCTACTTTCAAACAATCACTGTCTGCACCAATCAAAGTAGTTTTACTTTCAATATTGAAGTTGATATGCTGATTACAGGGCACTTTAGCTGTTTGTCCTAAACTGTGCCAGTGTATCTCTGAGTGCAGGCCCAGCAGATGAAAGGCAATCACTCTCAACACATGTTTTTGTGAGTTCCCTTTCTCAAGCAGACAACTACAATCATATTGATTACTGCTCGGCTGAATCCTCTCCAACAATCAAGCAGACCCTCGTCAGAAGACACTTGAGTCAGTCTCCTTCATCACAGACAGATTTGAAACACGCTGGCACTTTAAGGTTCTGTGTTCTGCCTCCTAACCGGCCCAACGACAGACGTGCAAAAACAATGCGTTGAAAAGCTGCTTAACTTTCAGCACCGCCTGGTTGAGGTTCTGTAATTATCGCGATACAGAAGAAAGGACTGAAAGTACTGCAGCGGACAATTTAAAGGATGGCCTGTCTTTAGGTAAGCTGATACTGTTGTGTTGCATACAAAGGAAGAACACGTACCCACACCCTATCAAAACAAGGGCAACTCTACGCAGCGAGTGGCTCACACATGTCTGGGGTCATCTGTTTCCATTCGACATCGCAATGTCTGCTGAAAGACATCTGAGCTCATTGTTAAAAACCAATGGGCAGCCATTAATTGGGAACTCAGATCCATTAAAGAGGAAGCTGTTAAAACTGATTAGGATTGCTTCAAGCTGCCGAGTTCAATCAATTCTCAATTGATCTTTTCCAAACTGAAATCTAATATCTAAATCTGAGCCCGGCAACGACAGGGTGACTTTGCGTGACTCGGACGTTAGTGCAGTGACAGTCAATGGATGCTCACCTTTACACTGATTGGTGTTCTTGTCCAGGATGGCCTTAGTTGATACAATCTTTCCATATCTGGGGAGTGGAGAAGAGAAAAAGAGGACAACTTAATTTGTCTTCAAAACGTTGAAGCACAATGTCAAACATCTGGAATATAATGACAATGGAAATTATTTGTTGGTAACAGCGGTCGGTAAGAATTCCGATGACTTTATTGGTGGCCCAGAGTGGTAAACACACAAATCATGCACTTAGGAAACTTTTAACAAAAAAGGTTCTGGGCATCCATTCTTTGGAAATAGATTCCGGGAACTTTATTAATCTTTTATGAAGCATCTGGTAAAAATTATTTGTCCTGTTCTTCAAATGATTATCCATCTGCTGGGAATATTACTGCATTTCCAGTAGCATTCGTCTGGCTTTATGTTAATGCCTTGTTTCAAATAGGATGGCATTTGAAGGTTTTCTATTAAACAGAGGTAAAGTGCATTGCTGTTTATGTGACCTGGAGCAAAAACATACCATTATTATAAGAGTTGTTCCAATACTTATTACTTTAAAGACTATTACCAGTTCTACTCTCTTTACAGAGAACTCATCCTACTGCAACTAATCTCTTAACTTAATTTGAAGGTTTACAAACAAATGAAAAAACACAGTGTTTTCATTTAGCATTTATTCACATTGCTATTATATCTTATTATGCTATTATATATCTATATACACCACCTTATACTAACTAGCTATTCTATGTATGTAAGTGTACAATACTGATTAGGGAACTGGGATTCCCGGGAAATGCGATCAAAACCATTTCCCGGGAATCGGAATATGTAAAGACGGGGTCCGGAAAAAAATTGGGAGGAAAACAAGTGACGTGTGTCTATTTGTTGTCATACAGTAATGCAGACGGTAAAGGGGCCGGGCGCGTCCGACTGTTTTTTTTTCCCCCTTTTGCAGCCGCTTCGGCCTACAATCATGACCTTAGTTTTAGGATACATGCCTAATGTATTATGAAATGATAATGACATAGTTTGCTTTAACATATTTCGCTTTTAAATTGGAGTTGTGTAAAAATATGATTTAGGCTATAACGATTGGCTAGTTTTTCAAGAGACGATTTAGAAACGAACCTGCCATATTAATGCAGCAGATGTCGCCCACGACAGCGCAAGTGGCTGAGCCTTTATAGGTGCTGTGGAGATGAAACCTATTGTCACTAATTATAGCCTAAAATAGTAATAATTTCATGTACAATGCAGGTTGGCACGAATATTTGAATGATATTTAAAGGTCTATACACAGGGTGAAGTAAAAAAAAAATCCCAGTATTCCTGGGAAATAGCTCATCCTTTTCCCGGGGTTTGATTTTTGTTATTTTCAGGAAAAATATTAAACCCTAATACTGATGTAGGTATAAACCATATGTGCTGCACATTGCACAATGCATGTGTTATTTCAGCTGTATGTGTATATATGCATGTGGATATGCATTTATATATATATTTATATATGTGTGTGTTTGTGTGTGTGTATGTAAACGTGTATATTCATATGTAATAAATATATATGTGGGCTTAGGTGGCATGTGAATTTATTTGTGTGTATATATAATTGAATAAACAATGATAGTGTTTAGACATATATGTGCCTATATATGTGTATGGATGTTTATATGTGCATACATTAGTAAATTTAGGTGTGTATGTATGTGGATATAAACATATATACATGTGTGTGCGGGTATGCTCATACAGATACACAAACATAGATAATAATAGATTACAATAATAACTGAGTAATTTGGTCATTGTCATAATGAAATATGACAACAATAATAATTGAGATTGTGACTACTCAACAGGGCTGACTATCAACTAAGCTACTAACACTAGCAATATTGACCTACCTACCTATATATACTGTATATATATATATATATATACATATTTGTATACTACTAACCTTCTCTACTAACATCCACTGTTCTAACCTCCACTATTGCTCAACCCTCTGTCTAGCTAGCTAGCTAGCTAGTTTTGTCAAACCTAAATAAAGGTTTGTAGAGCTCTTCAACCTTGACCTTGACATTAATGACTGAAAATTTTCATTGAACTTAAACTCCATTAGGAAACTTGTTGAAATTTTTTTTTTTTTTTACATTTTTTAACACTTGGGGATATTTTTTAGTCACTAACCTAAAAACTCATCCATCTGTCACCTGGATATTTCTCCTTCTCCACACTTCAGAAGAACGGAAGAAATCCTGCCTTATTTTGGAAACACACTTCATTTTTATCTTTCAGAGCTTGAGCAACTCATTGACAGTACGAAGATACTATTTACCTCCATTCCTAGGAAACACACTACAGTTGCTCAAAAGTTTTACTTTAAAAAAACAAATCACAAAAACTTTTGTTCAGGTGTGAATGAATTCTATTCTGAAAACTTTTTTAAGTTCAATTTTTTTACTGTTCCATTTTTTTATTAGAGCTCCTTTCTGTCCAGTCTGTCCTTATCTATTTCAAATCCCACCTGCAGGCTTGAGAATATAGACAGCACCGTCTCATAAATGATAGTAATAACCATACATCTGTTAACCAACCAGTGCTGGTGGAGCAGCCTGTGAGACAGACAGGGGACCTCCATACCTTTTCCCATCTGTTCTCTCTGACAAATTTTAGCGTCTCCTGTCCATTTCACCGTCTGCCTCTGCTTTTCTTATGTTTGACACCTCCGCCTCCCTCTTTGTCTTCTTTTCTTATTTTCCACTCCATCTCCATCCCATTCTCCTGCTCTGTGTTCTCAGAACGAAGTTAATAATGTTTCTTATCAGCCTGGCCTTTCATTCCATGCTGGAGACAGAAGAACTCCAGAGAATGTATGAGCGTCGAGGACAGGGACACAGAGAAAGAGAGGGAGTGAGCAGTCAGATCACCGAGATCGGCCCAGATCACTCATGGCTTGGCTCCGCACATTAGACTTTTTAATTAATGTTTTAACACTTGTGCTCAGTGACTGATTGGCTGGCTGAAGGACTATCAAACAGATTGACAAAATGACAAGCAGCCATACTGGCGGGTGGCCCCAGTTGAGGTACAAACATTTATTCCCTCGTCCCTTTTGGAGTAGCAGAAAACGTCAAAGGGAAAAAAAAAAAAAAGACGGTACAACTGAGAGGCTGCATACAGAGCAAATGATCAAAATTTAGAGATTTGTTTGAATGAAGCGGAAAGACGTGGAGAGGAAGAGGGAGCGCAGTCAGTCAAAGGATAAAAAGAGCCGCTGAACGCAGGCGGGAAGCTGGGAAGTCAGGGAACGAAGGGAAAAGATAGTAAGAGGTGTTTAATAAAGAAGAGATCATTTGGTTGTCACCATCAGGAGAGTCTCTGTCAGCCAACTGCTTCTGTCAGTAGAGAACCGGGAAAAAAGAGACCAGTCTCTCTGACAGCATCAAATCAACTCTATTGGGAGTTCTGAAACAAAGACGGAGGAACGCTTTAGAAGCCGCTATCAGATATTACATGACAGCTGAGCAGCATATGATCTCACATTGAGAATGAGAGGAAAAATCACTGTTTTATTTTTTCCTTTCTTTCTTCCTTAACAATCCTCAATTTCCGAGCATTTCTGTTCACATAACATTATTTTAGGGCAGTGCTTCTCAAAGTGTGGGGCGCAGAGGTATCGTAGGAGGGACGCATCAAATCTGTTTGTAAACCTGCCACTAAGATGAAACACAGTCGCGTAATGTATTTACTAACGGTCCTAAACATTAAACTAATCATCCAAAACACTCAAAGGACATAAGGTAGAAAACCCAAGTCCATATCTGAGCTCGACTTTCCTTTGAGATCACACGCACAGGTTTAGTTGCTATGCAACAAACCATTTGGTTTATTTACCTCAGACTTACGTTTGTACCAGCGGGAATTTACATTTATACTAAATACCTATAAGTATCCCATGGTGAATGTGTGAAGTGAGAAGGAGGAGGATGTTGTTCATCCCAAGTTTCTTGGGGGAATTTCTTCTTCTTCATTTAAACCATGGCTGTACTGTAGTGAGGAAGCGGCAGCCAGTGTGTGAGGAGGACACCATACTCAGGGCACCTCCGTGGTAACCTGTCTTTGAGGGGATTTGCGTCGGGGGCCTTGCGGACCCAAGTCCGTTTCCCTAACCCAGTGCTGTCAAAGTCATTTTTTATCAGGGGGCAGAGATGTTCACAAGGCACTTTTATCTAAGTCAAGTCTCGAGTCTTTATGCACAAGTCCAAGTCAAATCTCGAGTCTTTCGTCCCGAGTCCAAGTCAAGTCTCAAATGGCTGAAAGTTTTCATTTTAGACACTATCCAAGATAATACTGCATTACTGTGTTGTTTTGGATTAAAAGTATGTACTGTACTGTACTATAGGCCTATAATATGTTATTGTATACTACACCATCAAAGTTGATCAAAACAATGTACTGTGCATGTGCAATGTGAAGAAACATCACAAAAGCTTTAAGCTTGAACAATTTATTTTGTGAATACTACAATACTGTGTGGTCTTGTCGGAAAATAACAAATTAAGGAAAATGAAAATATATAACTGAGTTCTGTATGTACGGTACTGTACTACAGTATAGGGCTATAATATATTATTGCACACTGCACCATCAAAGTTGATCAAAGCAATGCACTGTGAATGTGCTTAGGCTAAGAAGTCATATGCATTAAATGCTGTTTAAGGAGAGGTTTCCATTTCTGTTATGTCAGTGACAACATTAGTCTGAAGTAAACAGCCATTCATTCATAGAATTAACATTAGGCTCATACACGCAGGCTGGTACTTGCCGCTTAACGTAGTGCCATGAAGTATAAGATAAAACGATAACGTCAGGGGAGGGGAACTATAAAACTAGCCAACAGACTATAACTGTGACTGAATTAGTTTGTTTCCCTTTGCCCACTGACCTATCCTTGTGTGTTCTGAGATGCCTGAGAAAGTTCCACGTTGTTGATCCAGCATCATTTATCTTAACGCCACATTCCTTACAAGTAGCCGTCCATTTAGTGGATGTCGGCGCAAAGACTTTATAAGCAAATGTAATTACAAAAGGAATCGCTCCAGTCTGGCTTACCACCGCCATGGTCACTGTGATAGCGCGCAATAAGGGAGTAATCTACTTCTGCCTGCGATTTTTCCATAGCGCTGGAAAAAAGTGAAATAAGTTACTGATAAAATAAATAAATCCTTGATTATGGACTTTATTCACGACTTGCGTGTCATAACGCCGAAGTCCAAGTCAAGTCTCGAGTCTTTGCTTGTGTAATATAAGTGCGACTCGAGTCCGAGTCTGAGACTCGAGTCCCCATGTCTGCCAGGGGGTCACACCAACAGAACAATTTCCTTGACGGGCCAGTTTTACTTGGAAGACTATAGATGTACCTACTCCAATGCAAATTATTACAGGTTACTCAGGTTAATTATTGTTTATTTATATAACTAATAGTGGTTATTGCTGTGTTGTGACACTTTTTTTTATTTATTAGGTTAAGAAACTATCCAAAATGTACGTTATAAAATGCTTTGTAAGTTCCTGCAGGCCATACGAAATGACTTGGTGGGCCAAATTTGGCTCCCGGGCCTTGAGTTTGACACACATGCCTTAAGCACTAGGCTACCAACTACCCCAAGTATGGTATGTGGTGTTTTCTTTCAATGAATACTGTAATCATGCCAATCAAAGCTTTGTTTCTGCTTGTTTTTGAAACCAAGGACCTTTCGCGTGATAACTATTACGCTACGGAAACCTAGAAAATGCCCCAAATTCCAAATTTCTTCTATGGTTAGGGAACGATGGAAGAACTTTGAGAACCACTGGTTTTGGGTATTTGGAAATCTCCCGATCACGACCGAGGCTGAAGTCAGGTCTCCTGTTTGCCTGTGACTTTTTTTACAAAGTCAAGCCTGCTGGTAAACAAGGTCTCTGGCCCACGGTCTGGAAAGCCAGCCAACAGCTGTAGATGTGAAAAACACACTGAAAAAACAAAAGGGCAGGACTAATCGCCCACACATATATGCAGAAAACAAACACACATGCTGGCGTGCACGCAAGGCAACCTCACGATACACAAAAACACCAACACCAAAGCAGTAATCACACACGTTATACGCTCCATCTGGCAGTAGCTCGACTTTCTGCTGATTTCTGCACCAGTTTGATTCAAACTTGATGTCAGAGTGTGTGTATGTGTGTGTGTGTGTGTGTGTGTACGCACCAAAGGTGCACGTGTGAACGTAAGTGTCTGGACTTATTTCACCGCACAAATAGTTGTGTGGGTGCCGTTCCTTGAGATTACGCATGTATGTGTGTGTGTGTGTTTGTGGAAGGACTACGAAGGCATGACGAAGACCTCAGGCACCGAGTGTTTTGGCAAGTTGTTTTTTCCGACAGACAAGTGAAACATTTCACGCCGTGCGTGTGTGTGTGTGTGTGTGGACAAGAAACAGACGAAAAAAGGTGTAACTTAACACAGTGAGAATCTTGAAAACATATGCCCAGTGTTGTCTTTTGCAGCAGGTAGAAGACAAATACAGCATGTGTTTAATCAGTGGGTTATCACCAGATCAATGAGCTCTGTATCAGGACGCCACTGAGTGGACACAAGGAGGAGGAGAGGAGGAGACAGGAGGAGGAGAGAGGGGGAGGAGAGAGGGGGAGAGAAGCTACGACGCTCTAGCCTTGGGGAAATCTTAAATCATCACACTGCATCAGTCAAAATTTTTTTTCTAATTTCTGACTTGACTCTGCTGTAAAATTCCATTCTTACCAGACAGCGGGGACAATCTTCCAAAAAGGAGAGAAGGAGAAGAGAACTATGGAGTAAGGCCATGGCCAAACTCAGGCCCGGGGGCCAAATCTGGCTCACAGTTTTATTATTTTTGGCCCATGAGATCATATCAAATAAAGACTCTATATACTGGGAGAATTTGCACAAATACAGACTCCTGGCCTGTCTTACAGCAGATATCATTTATTTTTAGATGAAGGACGAAGACGTTATTGTTCATCCTTAAGTTTTTTTTGAGGGGGATTTTTCCTCTGTATTTAACCCAGCACCATAGTAAACAGGGGCAGCCAGCTGAGACAGTGCCTGTGGAGCAGTGTGTGGGGACAATACCATGCTCAGGGCTCCTCAGCGGTAACTTGGTGTTAGGGGGATTCGAACCCGGTTGATTGCAGACCCCTTGCATAAGTCTGTTTCCTTAACCGCTAGGCCACCAACTGCCCAAAACTACTGATGTGTGTTTAGAATTTTAAAGCTTTAGTTGTTCAGAATTCAGGGTGGCAGTGGTGGCTTAGTGGTTACAGAAGCCGACTTGACTTCAGGTACCAGGTTAGAATCCACCAGATACCAGGTTGCCACTGTGGTCGTCGAGCATAGTACCAATCTGACCCACATAACGTCCAGTCGGATCACCACCTGCAGGAAGGCTGACAGTACAGTATGCCTTTTGGGCCAGTGGTGGGTAAAGAACCAGACTGAGGTCTGGAGGTTTCCAGGTTGAGATCCACCAAATACCAGGTTACCACTGAGGTGCATTGAGCATGGAACCTTCCCCACTCACTGCTTCCTGGGCACTTGAAGCTGCCCACTGTTCACTTTGTTTATGGGTTGAATGCAGAGGTGACATTTCACTGTCTGCAGTGGTGTGAATCACAATATCAAGGATTGTGTTTTTCTTTCTTTCTTTCTTCCTTCCTACAGTGTGATTTGGGTGGCAGTTGTGGAGAAGGCTGACCCTTTACTATTATCAAAGAGAGAGGGGAAAACATGGACTTGTTCTTCTTCTTTAGGCTTATCCCGTTTTTCAGGGGTTGCCACAGCGAGTCAACATCTTCCATCTCACCCTGTTCTCCGCATCCTCAACTCCAACTCCAACCACCTCCATGTCCTCCCTCACCGCATCCAGAAATCTCCTCTTTGGCCTTCCTCTTCGTCTCCTACCTGGTAGCTCCATGTCCAGCATTTTTCTCCCAATATAACCACTGTCCCTCCTCTGGACATGTCAAACCCATCTTAAT
>JAFBJS010007990.1:0-164407 GCA_016785265.1 Paraplagusia blochii | reverse complement strand
TCCAACCACCTCCATGTCCTCCCTCACCGCATCCAGAAATCTCCTCTTTGGCCTTCCTCTTCATCTCCTACCTGGTAGCTCCATGTCTAGCATTCTTCTCCAAATATAACCTCTGTCCCTCCTCTGAACATGTCCAAACCATCTTAATCTGTCTTCTCTAGCTTTTTCTCCAAACCTTCCCGTCTGTGTTGTCCCCCTGATCACCTCAGTCCTGATCCTGTCCATCCTTGTCACCCCCAAAGAGAATCTCAGCATCTTTAACTCCTCCACCTCCAGCTCTGCCTCTTGTCTTCTACTTATTCCTAGTGTCTCTAACCCATCCATCATGGCTGGTCTCACCACTGTCCTGTAAACCTTTTCCTTCACCTTAGCTGACAATTTTCTGTCACAAATCACTCCTGAGACCTTTTTCCAGTTGTTCCATCCTGCCTGTACTCTGTTCTTCACCTCTCAGAGGGGAAAACCCGGACCATTGCCATAAATCTTTCCAAAACATTTAGATTGGTTGTGACTTAATTATAGTTTTTAATTTGGGTTCACTGTGAATTAGAGGATTTTGTATAAGCCCTATTGGACTTTTAGTGCATTAATGATGATTTGCTTAATAACCTTATGCTCTGATGTAGCCTTTTTCCTTTAACAAAAATGTTATTGAAATTATTTAGTAGAAGCCAATTATAGAGTAGAAGCCAACTTCAGTGTAATCAACACAGCATTCAAATATATATAGTAAACAATGTAATATAAATATCGCTATGTATGACTCCCTGTTTTTTTAAAATGACCTCTAGGAGGAGCTGTCCGCGACAACAGCCCAGCCCTGTACCTGGATGGTCATTTCTGACCACAGGTCTTTGCAGCAGTTTTATGTGGACACTAAAAGAACATAATTTTAAGGATAACCTGAGATATTTAAGGACATTTCACCCAGAGCTATAGTAGACCTTTTTGTCGAACAACTTTTTATTACCTAATGGCCACATGGTATTTTAAAACATCAAAAATTGGTTGCTGGTACTTGGATGCAGAGGCCCGTGAGGGCACTAATGACACTATTACACAGTACGAGAGGCTACAGTTAGCACTTCAACTCTATAAAGAGATAGCTGTGCAGTTACTTTAAGAGGATCAAGTGTTGGCATCAGTTTTACAACTTGTCAATTTATGTAAGTATTTAGGTTTAAGGTCAACATGCACTCACTTGCTTGGTGTCCTCACCATTCCTGAAACCCAAATTAAAGATGTTTTTTTTCTGGATAAATACTGTCAAATGTATCTAATAGAAGTAGTTGTGATTATCCAAGTTTGTTCATGTCATGTGGCAAAAACAGCGCCAATCAACCGACGAAGCAACAATACTGTAGCAGAGCTTCTTTCTGTCATAGCATCAGCCTCAAACTCACCCTGAAAGTTGTCAGGGGGAAAAAAAGCAGGCAGCAACTTTTCAAAACCTCAAAACAAACTCCGGTATTACAAGAAGTAATGGTACATATTCTAATTCAGTCTCAGAATCCTCTTCCTTCATCGCCGTTCAAGGCCATTCTTCCGTTCGTGTACGTTTTCCCACCAAGTGATTGGAAAACTTGCGAGAGTGTCTGTCAGTTCACACGGCTCAGTCGATGATTGTCAGTTTTCACCTGAAAGATGTAGCGCTCCGAACAAAACACCTCAAACTTCCCCTCTTCGCTGCACCGCTGTTTCAAGAGTTATAAACAATTCACAGAGAGTAAGAGACTGGTGTAAAATCCCTTTCTTCACTTGGCTTCACAAAAACACAACAAAGGCCCATAAGGTGGAGAACGAAGCCCTTCTACAGCAGTCGTAGTTCTGCTGGGTTACTGAGGGGTAACTCTGACAGGCCGACTTCCACTGTGGAAACCTTTTTAGGACAAGGTACAAGTCCTTTTCATGAAAGTTCTTAGAATTCTTGCCAAAACTGGAATTTAGAATGTTCTTTTTTTCCTCCAAAAATCTGTGGAACACAAAGAAAAGTAAGGCCACTGAAACTGACAGTATTTTCCAGACTGTCAAAACTTAACAAGGGATGACAGCACACAAGTTGTGCTGCGCAACCAATTTTGGCAGGTTTGACAAAATCAGTATGCGCAGTGCCAGTGTGTGTTCATGTGTGTGTCTGTGTGTGTGTGTGTGTGTGTGTGTGTGAGTGTGTGTGAAGTGTAAATGGCAGTCCTCAGAGGCTCCTGCAGCATCACAGCTCTGTTTGATGTCTTACTGGCTTTCTCACAGATTTATGGCCACACACGCAAACATCTGCGTCCTCATCAACATTGTCATAATCATTTATACATTTTTTTTAAGTGCATACAATATATCCCGAAAGTTTGGACACACCTTCTCAGTCAATGTCTTTCCTTTATTATTATTATCTTCATGACTATTTACGTTGTAGATTCTCACTGAAGGCATCACAACAGACCTAATGGACACACATGGAATTATATAGGTTCAGTCCTTCATCTTCTTATACATTACTGGGTCTCAGAAGTCTCCACGCTGGACACCCAAATCATACTGCACTACACTGTCAGAAGTCATGTGGGTTGGGATAGAAACACCTCACTGGGGACAACACAGAGAAGAAGGTTTGGAGAAAAATCTAGAGAAGCCAGATTAAGATGGTTTGGACATGTTCAGAGGAGGGTCAGTGGATATATTGGTAGAAGAATGGTGCTAGAGATGGAGCTACCAGGTAGGAGACAAAGAAGACATTGATGGATGCAGTGAGGGAGGACATGGAGGTAGTTGGAGTCAGAGTATAAGATAAAGAGGACAGGAGGAGACGGAAATTGTTGAATCCCTGTGGGAACCCCTGAAAAAAGGGACGAGCCGAAAGAAAAAGAAGGAAAAAAAGAAGTCGTGCCTGCAGTCTACACACTAAACCTTGGATGTTATAATAAACATATTTACCAAAAACATATGTGTATGTCTGCGTATGTGTTACTGATAGCAAGGACTTCAGCTACTGTATATACAATAACAGTCAGTTTGTTGTAGTAGCTGTAAAGACACCATAAATAATATATGTAAATTCTGAAGTCAGACTCAATAAACTACAAAAACAAATAAATGTTTCCGTTATCAATATTCTGTGTCTTAATGCTTCAAAAAAAGTTTTGAGGCATCAAGAAATTACAGAATTTTTTTTCTTAAGTACAGACGTTTGTATATTTGATATTCCCATAACTTTAATGATTGTGTGTGTTCAGTGAGTGTGTGTACAGAGTTGTGTGTGTGTGTGTATGCGTACTGGTACTGTCTATGTGAACGGACGTGTGTGGGTGTGCATTTATGAGCGCAGAGGCAGGTTGAGCTCTGTGTGTGGTTTCTCCTAATTGGGCATCAGATACAGCTGTCTTGTCTCTTGCATTTTCTTCATTTTCTCTTTCCGTTCTCCCTGTTAGACTCCAACAGACCAACACTGATGGAAGACAGCAGAGAGCAGAGCTTCTGAAGTGTTCCTGTTCAATTCCCACGTGAAGTTTTCCATGTTCAGACACCGTGAACATGGAAAAATGCATCTCTCAGTCCTCCACTGGTAAAAAAATAAAAAATAGAAAGCAGAGGCAGAGGCAGAAAAGAGCTGCACATTTAAGAGACGGAGAGGAGTTCAAGTCTGTAATTAATGTTTCATAAAAAACACTGAGACCTTATTCTATGTGTTTGCTGTTGAACTAATGCTGATTAAAGATCGTGGTTCACATCCAGAGATGAGTGGATCACAGTAGTAGCAAGACAGAGAGACAGACAACAAGACAAAAACCAGTGAGTGAAAGTGTCTATGAGATAAATTGTCCTTGTGCTACGCTTCAGATTCCGCTCACGTTCTGCTCTGTCCCCAAACGTTAAAAGTGTGTCCATAGTTTGGGCAACCGGGGGAGTGATTGGAAATGTCAGCTGACAACAGCACTTTTCACTGACACTCTACGAACTGGCACGGAGACAGGGGAGGTGGGGGAGGAGGGAGGAGAGGGTAACGGGGGGATGGAGAGAGGGTATAAAAAGAGGGGGACACGAGCAGGAAGTGGGAGAGGAAGACAGAGAGGGAAGAGACAACGGTTGATGTATTTGAGAACTCTAATACTGACAGATTAGATGAGAATATCATTGTGTATGTGAAGGGACTTACAGTACCCTGTGGTATCACAGTGGACATGAACTGTAGGGGACATACATTCTGTATTTATGTTCAGTTTCTTCGACTGCTGCTCATTTGTTCTCATCAATTTACTTTAATGACGTCCAAAATCCTCAATTCACTGAATAATGTGCTCAATCCTCAGGCTGTGGTTACAGTAATAGTAAAAATGTGAACTGTAAATGTCTAAAATAACTTCCTTGGCACTGATACAATACATGTCCTCTGAGCTTGAAGACACTCTGTGTGAATCTCTGAATGTGGTCTGAACATCTAGTGAATATCTTCACCACAACAATGGATGTTTGATGAATTGATTCAACTGACACACTTTCAGAGGAAGGATAAAACATGACATCACATTTGGGTCAGCAGCTGACTACACTGACAGTGTCTTCTGGGATTTTGGAAATATGTGCCAATGTACAAAACACAACTTTTTTTTAATTATTTTTTGCAAATAAGACCAAAATGTGAGAAATAAAAGCTTGTCCTATCTAGGATTGAATAATGAGAAAGGGTCTAATCAGTAGATCTTCATCTAGGGTCTTCAACTTCAATATAGACAAATTATTGACATTATGTCAATAATTTTATGTGCATATTTTGCACAGCATGTGTAAAATACAAGAAAAACAGCTCCCTATTCAGCTTACACCTAAAACGCTAGACCAGAGGTGGGTAAACGGTTTGACTTGCGGGCCGCAAACCGTCCTAACATTGGACACAGGGGCGAGTGAAGAGCAGAAAGTAGGTAGGAGCATTTGATGAGACCGAGTTAAATGGCATGCAAAATTCACATATAAAACCTCAAACGTTAAATTTCATTTAAAGACACTACGATGTCCTCGATGGGGAAACGACGGTATTGCAGGGATAAGGCAGAAGTAAAATGATCATATAAATAAATTATTTTATTTGGACTAGATTGGCGGGCCGCATTAAAATGCTCAATGGGCCATATCTAGCCCCAGGGCCTTAGTTTGCCCATGCCTGCGCTAGATCTTATTGTTCACTTGATAGAAATGGATTCTTTGTGTGCCCTGCTTTCTGTTCTTTTTTTATTTTTATTTTTTATTTTCCCGAATCCTGAACTGATCTGAAGCACATTCAGAGTTAACTATTCAGGACACTTCTTTAGTCCAACAGACCAACCATTCTGATGTCCCACACCAAGGACAGAGACATCACAGCTGGGGCCAAAGTGCTACTTCAGCTGTCAATTTATCACGAGGCATTAAAACTGGAGTTCCCTAAAGCATTTTCCCTCGTTGAATATATACAAGACATTAATTCATATTAATGACATTTTTATTAATGAGCTTAAAGGTTTTGCTTAGGGAATCAGTTCAACCAGATACAAGATCTCCAACAAGAGCAGCTGCTTGAATTGTGGTGTCTTCCTATGATTTTTTTTTGACTTCATACATACAAGGGCTGGAAGCTCCACAGATGCCAGTGACTGGCAGCTTCCTGTCACTCTTCTCTGAGAGCCACTGAGAGTTGGAAAGCCAACAATCCAGCAGAACACCCTTGTCCTCCTCCCTTCCTCTTCCTCCGACCTTTCCTAAATGTTACCGGCCACTTGGCACATTCACTGGGGCTCTAATGAAACTTTTATTGGCACCCATTTTTCACCCTGATTCTCCAGAATGCCTTCAGGGCTGAACTAAAATACAACAGGCTTGAACTGCAGCTGACACTCAGAAGCGCCCATTATAGTCAATGTGGGTGTAGTACTGTAGTCTGGCTGCTATATTTGTATGCATCTTGATGTGATGTCTGCATCTATCATTAAATGACTGTGTGGAGATTTTGTGAGGACAAAAAAGTTCTTAAAGGTTTCATGTAATAAAAAAGACCCAAACAGCTGAGAAAGCAACAGGGTGAACGTGAAGCGTAGGTTGAATGAAGAAATAAGTCCAAGAATTTACATTAATGCATTTAACAGATGCTTTTATCCAAAGACAGGATTAACAATCAAGCTGTAAAGAAAAAAAAACAAAACTCTTCAGTCCACTTGTTAGGGAAGAGTGGCTTCCAGAGGGTGAGAATAGGACATGACGTACATTTTAAAGAGCTGAGTCTTTCAGAAACAGGACATACAAGAATCTAAATAGCTGCTAAAATAGAATAATGTCCATTGTCCACATTAAAATGGAAAATTTGAGACATAAACATTTCTGGGACTTAGAAACAGCTCTGTAACATTAGAATGCACATATCAGATGGATGGCGGTCTGTCAAGATCATGTTCAAGTCCACTATTGGTTGTCGTTACAAAAGGGAACCAAGGGACAGACAGATAGACAGATAGACAGACAAACTGCCAAATCGAAAGCCAAGTTGTAAAACTGAATTTTCATAAATCAACCTTGTTTCTTTAAGCACAATCAGGTGACCCGAGTGTATTGAACTACACTGTGAGTCACCATTAAAGTGCAGAGTAGAAGGTGAGTCAAACTGGATCATAATCCTCTGTATAGCATTATTTGTCCCACTGTCCATGTTGACTAAACTACAGACTAATGGATGGACTCAAAATATGTTGGACTATAGAAGTTGAAATTAGTTTCACATTATGGAATAATGGAATAATAATGGAAGTTTTTTAAAACATTATATTAGGATTACAATCTCCTCAGAGAGGGCTGAAAGTGTGTGTGTGTGTAAGTGTCCTAGTGATAAACAGAAAACTGTTCATTACAGTCCATTGTTCCACTCACAGAATGATGCTAAAAGCAAGTAAAGTGAAACAGCAGAAATCAATGATGTTAAATTCCTGCCAGCAGATTAAACAGAACAGAACAGAACAGAACAGAACAGAACAGAACAGAACAGAACAGAACAGAACAGAATAGAATAGAACTCACGGCTGGCAGAGTTTGATGAGGTCCTGGTCGGTGGTAGCTGGTGGCAGGCCTCTGATGTACAGGTTGGTCTTACTAAGCTGCTCCACCAGCCCCCCTCCATGACCTCCACCTCCTCCACCACCTCCCCCTGTGGTGCTTGGACTGGGTGGAGCCATTGGTGGAGGTGGAGGGGCATATGACTGCTGTGGACAAGAAGAGAGACAGATTTTGAGATTTTAAAATGGAACTTTGGTCATTTGGTACAAATCAGAGTTGATCCAATGTCAGTAGATAAATCAGCCGTAGTGAAGCTGCCGCACTCTGCTGACACAGGTCACACCAAATCCCATTAACCAGAGACTAATACACGTTCAAACATCAGTATCAAGTACCTTCCCCCTCCCCCAGTGCTTCCCTACCTGTCAGGTAGATTGACATCTGTGCGTAACATAGTAAAAAGTTCAGGAGAAGACATTAGTTCCCCTTGCAGTTTTAGAAACAAACCCACCAGCGAAATTGAGGTTGGTGACAAAGACTCAAAACAAAAGAAAAATGTGAGCAGGCACGGAAAACAAGAAGACGGAGAGAGACAGAGCGCGGTAAGGTCTTTAAGGTCACAAAAATAAAAAGTCACATCCCTGAATAATTACTTCCTTCATCTAGCCCCACAGTGAAGCCTCGATTCAGCAGGAAACAAATCAAATCAGGCTACAGCTAACGACTCTCTCTGGTTGCTGTAGTAAGTCTTCTCTGAGCGGTAACAATAACACTGGTCTGACTTTGTTTAAGTCTATTTTACAAAATCTGCATCTTTGTTTAGTTGCAGATACTATAATAAATCTCACCTTTAAGTTAGAGATCATCGACACAGAATATTAGCTGTGAACTACTGTGATTACTGGTCAGCATCACTGTTCTAACTGATATTTAATTTTCTATTACATTACATTCTAAACATATTAAATGCAGGTTTTGAACAGCAGCCTTTTCAAACACAATATATATTGGACATCTTGTTTCTGGGCTCACAGACCATTTTTACCACTATCTTTATGACCCTACTGATTCAGACGTTTTCTGGACATTTTTAATCATCCTCTAGTGTCCAATTACACAGCTCAATACTGACCAAATGACTTGATAACTCGGCCATTTGTGGCAACTTAAGGAGAGCTGGTCAAAGGGATTAATGAAGGTTAGAGAGTTTGACTACTACTTTAAATAAACATTTAAATGCAGTTCCTGAAGGTAAAAGGCCTCATGGTACAAAGTCAAGTCATTAAAAACATGAAAATGAACCTGTACAGACCAGAGGTTATCATTTAAACAGAGCTAACTGCAGTGTAAATTCACCCCAGGGGGTTAGAGGAGGCAATGTTGTAAAATATGTAATAACCTGGAAACAAGAAAGTGTTGTTCAGCTTTATCAGCTGAAAAATATCCCATGATCATTTAGCCCAGACAGGGGCTAAGACTGTTTCACAAAGGGCTGGTGTCAAACATAGTTTGACCAATCAGCTGTCTGATGACTGAGATTAGTTGATTTACCATGCCTGATTTAGCCCAACGATGGCCCAGTCTCCACAACTGCAAGACAAATCACACTGTTCCACACTGTGAGCTTGGAAGTTATGTGTGTTAGGACGGTGCTATGCTCAGAGCACCTCAGCAGGAACCTGGCAGCTGGAGGATTCGAACCTTAAACCTTGCAGACCCAAGTCTGCTTCCTTAACCACTCGGCCTGATTCACAAATGACAGCAAAACTTAGAAGAATGACATTAGATAATGCAACACAGGAAAAGATAAACGGCTGCAGCATTGTTTTAACAGGTTTAAGTCATCCATATAGCCCTCCATCTTCAAGTGCTTATCTGATACCGGGTCATGGGGGCAGTGGTCTCCACCACTGACACCCAAATCACATTGTAACATATTGTATCTTCCTGAACCCTGGAGTTATACACAAATGGCAGAGACATGGTTCAATCAATATCAATATATACATTAATCAATGTCAATATATACATACATTTGCAATGGGTGGCCAGAAACCTGCTTCATTACTAATATAGCTCCATGAAAGACAAATATTGAAGTAATGTTTTAATCATATTAGAACTAAGCATTTAGCAGTCAAGACAGGGGCAGTGTTGGCCTAGTGGTTAAGGAGCTGGAGTTGGATCTGGAAGGTTCTAGGTTCTAATCCACCAGCCGCCAAGTCATCACTGAAGTCCACTGAGCCTGGCACCACCACCACCACCCACCACTCAAAGCTGCCCATTGTTCACTTTGGTGATGGATTAAATACAGAGGTTGTGTGACGAGTCACAATGACAAGGGGTTGGATTTCCTTCCTTCCTCAAGAAAGAGAGTTTATTAAAAATTATGTTCCCATCTACTTTCCCTCGATGTCAAAGGGATATGGTGGATCAGATTTCACAGATATCAAGTTAAATTATGAAATCTATTGTAATTTTTTGGGATTCAAAGCAAACCTAGAGAAGCACCATCTCTGCAGCAGACGCCCAGCTGTCACACCGCAGTAATGCTACACCTAAAAAAAAGTCACAGACTCAGATTGATCAAAGGGATTTCTCCACTGCAGACAAGTGTGAGACACGGCCATGGAAGCAGAACCGTGAGGACGGGTGAGAGACGGGTGAGGCAATAAGAACATGTGTCGTCAGATGTTTTTGCAATGGTAGATGTTTTTGCACGTTTGCATACCAGTTAGCAACCGGTACACTTGTGTGTCAGTGCCAGTGTTTTTGATAATAACAGGTTGTTACCACAACAGCAAAGTGAAGCCAAAGCTAGCACTGGTATTAACCCATTACCTTCATCACTCAACTGGCACAACAATCCTGACACACAGCTGCACCCAAACACACAGGTGGCTTGTTAAAAAACAGTGCTGACAAAACCGCCATCATGTGCAGGAGACATGCGGCGGTGGAGGGAGATTGGTGTGCTGTTTGTGGTGTTTGTGTGTCATTTGTAGGACCGTGCCCTACATCAACATCCCAGCGTGAACCTAATTAGACTTCAACAAAAAACAAAACCTGGAAAAGAACGAGGTGAGGTTTTAGTGATGCTTGATTTTAACGACAGGGACACACTGTACAGTTTACTAAATGTTTTTTAGAAACCGTTGTTCACTGAGAAAATAACTGCTAAACATCAGAATGACACTGGCAAATATAGATAAAAGCTATTTATTAACAAATAATCAACTTAATGAGCTACAAAATCAGGCTTCGTCATGTTGTCCATCTTCTGGGCAGGTGTGTTAGCACCATCGTCCCATTTCCGAGACAATCAAGTGAATGGTCAGTTCTGTGATTGTCTCTTTTGGGATGGTCAGTCAATACGAAGAGGTACCGGAAAATTAAAGCATTCATCAGTTGTTTCTCCTCTTAGCTGAGCAGAAGGATTTCCCACAACCCCAAAGAAATGTCAAAATCATTAACTGCTGTTTGTGTCTGGCTGGAAATCATTGACTTCTTTTCCACAAACAGCATTTCTTCAGGCAGACCTGGGAAATTTACAATTAAGAATTTAGGAAACACATCAATAGCATCTTGCGGAAGATTATTCAGCGTGTGGTTTCTCTGGGAATTGAACACAAGAGTCTCTGCTTCCAAGGTAGGTGTAGGTGTCCCATCATTATCTGAACCTGATATTATTTGCCCAACAACTCTGTCCTGAAAACCATTAAAACACTTCAGGTAAATCATAGTTTTGAAATAAGCTTCAAACCAGTTCAAAAACTCTTGTTTCTACAATTCCAATGTTTTTCAATTCTTCACATGTGTCAATTGGTGGCCTAGTGGTTCAGGAAGTGGACTTGGGTTTGCAAGGCCCCCGGGTCCAATCCCCCTACTGCCAAGTTACCGCTGAGGTACCCTAAGCATGGTACCGTCCCCACATACTGCCCCCTGGGTGCACAAAAGCTGCTCACTTTAGTGATGGGTTAAATGCAGAGGCAACATTTCTTTGTGTGCTATGGTGTGAATCACAATGACAAAAAAAAAAAGACATTTTCTGTCTAAATTTTCATTTCTTTTTGACAGGAATGTTCCACCAACTAAAAAAGACAGACTGAAAATAAAGTAATAAACTAAAATAATAAAAACAGGACATATTTTTATCATTTTTGGGATAATAGATGGCTGTAAAAGAAACATTGGAAAAGGAAGGTGCCGTAGTTCCAGAGAAGAAAATGAGAGATGAAAGTAATGAATGGGGGCAGTGTGAAAAAGAACAATGGGCCAGTCTTCCTTTCTGTCTTTTTAGGTCTCCGTCTGCTCTCCTGTACACCTCCCTCAACTACACACACACACACTCACACACACACACACGATCAAAGGTCTTGCCCAGAGAACCTCTCTTAAGGAGTTTGTGCAGCTGTCAGTGTCCTGCCAATACTCAGCTGTGTGTACCGTGTCAGAGACAGTAGGAAATCCTTTGAACATCCAAATCTTTGTCTCTCACTGGCGTCCTTACTTTTTTTTTTTTTTTCATTTTTTCCCCCTCCCTCTGCCTTGCTCACCGTCAAATTTGACTCAACCGTCGTTCGATATCTTGCACTTGTCACCTCCTCTTCCCACACGTTTTCTCTGAATTTCTCCCACTCCTGTCTTTCTCCCAGTGTCTGTCTCTCCTTTCAGGATTACTCTGCAGTAAAGAGTGTGGACTGAGGCTGCATGTCAGCAGGTTTTGTTGACACTCTCTGTACAATAAAGCGACTCTCACACTAGGAAAAAGGTTTGGAAGCAGCGAGACAAACTGTCTTTCAGAGCAGTCACCGGGTGTTTGTGGATTTTAGTCAAAGCTACGTCTGGGCACAAAACAGTTGCCATCAAACGTTGCACGCTTTCATTCAGTACAGTACTCCAATATATCTATCTATCTATATATATAAATATATGTCATGTACCAAATGTATTTGATGAAAATATTCTTGCAGAAATACTACGTATGCTACTGCAGTGTTCAGTTTTTAGTTCTATTGAGTATATATATATATATATGTTTATATATATACATACATATATGTATATACAGTATATATATATATACACTATACTATATACTATAAATATATATACATGATAGAACAAAAATATTCTTGCAGAAATACTACGTATGCTACTGCAGTGTTCAGATTTTTGTTCTATCAAACAATATATATTGTTTATATATTGTATATATATATAATCAAGGATATACTGTATATATATATATATTTAATAGAACAAAATTCTGAACACTGCAGTAGCATACGTAGTATTTCTGCAAGAATATTTTTGTTATATCAAGTATATATATATACTGTATATAGTATATATAGTATATAGTATATAGGTTAGGTATATAGGTATATAGGTTCTATCAAACAAAAATCTGATAGAACAAAAATCTGAACATTGCAGTAGCATACGTAGTATTTCTGCAAGAATATTTTGTTTACTCCATCAAATACATTTGGTACATGACATTTTTTAAAATAGTTTTCAACTAATTATCTCTGAACTATTTCAAAGCATATTGACAAAATCATTAATTAATCAAGTGTTTTCATCTTGACACCAGAAATCTGGACGTATTTTCTAAATATCACCACTGACATGGAGAGTTCTTCTACTTCCCCATGAACTTTTAGCATCTGTGATTTCATGTCTACCCTGATATCAGTCTGTTCTGTTAACCTGCCATTGCCTCAGAGGTGGCTGCTTTTCCAAGTTATGAGCCTAAATTAGATGACAGTAAAGCTGGGCACATCAGTGAGAATTTTTTTTTTTTAAAGCGCAATAGATTTAAAGAAACAGAGGGGAAAGGTGTTCAGTATAATTGTGAATCATCAATGCTTTTTTATTGGTTATATTGTTAATATAAATAGCTTTTGACATACTTTAAGCACTAGTAGTGATATATTAGGCATAATGGTGAAGCTGCTCAAAAAAGTTTTCCATTGAGGAATTTTTAGATCACAAAACCAAGCAGCAACACGGTGCATGTACTTTAATGGGATAAACAGGATGTGATACAGTGGTGGATGCCAAACTTCAAGGAAAAAACAGGATCTGTGAGGTTGCAGCTGAACCTTGACCAGCTTTTAGACATGTCTGTCACTGATGCAACCACAATCCTACTTTAAACGAGTAACAAGACAGAATTCCAGTAGGCTCACCACCTAAAGTAAGGCTCACAGTATGGGGCAGTGTGATTTGGGTGCCAGCCATGGAGACTGGTGCCCCTTTTTTTGTAATTGTGATTCACACCACAGCACACAACGAAATGTCACATATTCTGCATTTAATTTAACCCATCACCAAAGTGAACAGTGGTCTGCTTTGAGCATCCGCGGAGCAGTGTGTGGACACGATATCATGCTCAGGGGACTTCAGCAGTAACTCGGTGGAGGGGGATCCGAACCAGGGGGCCTTGCAGACCCAAGTTCGCTTCCTTAACCACTACGCCACCAACGGCCCCGATGAGTGTCTAATGACAGGAAGGGAAGCAAGAAGAAGAGAGAGGGAGAAGCCGCAAAGATAATGTGAAAAAGGGATGACACTGGTTGATGATGAATGAGTGAGAAGAGATACGACGTTAGAGGACGGGACATGAGCGGGAGGAAAAAGGATGGGACATAGGAGACCCGGTTGTTCCGGGCTCCAACGACGCTTCCTGAAACAGAGAGGAAAGAATGCACGCTATTTTTAGATGCAGCACTGAGATTCTCCCTTCCACTTAGTGACTGTAAACACAGCAGTGAAAGGGCTTAAGGAAAAGCTTATGGGAATGGAAACAGGACTTCCTATACAACGCCACGCTTGAATGGAGATTATACCAGTTGCTGAATTCAAACTTGATTAGCGCTTTCGTAGAAACAATATAATTGTTCAATGAATGTATCTAGTGCAGGATTCAGCGTGTTGACACTCGCCAAGAGCTGAAGATGTTGAGAATAGTAGAGGGGATGTTTGTTGGGACGAAGAAAGGGATGCTGTTGTGGAAGAATAAATAGCTCTCTTGGAGGTGAGCCTAATGATATCCAATATAAAATGCTTACAGGTATTCAAGTGTCAAGTTGAAGAATGTGTTGGTTGGAGTTATAGCCTGAGCAAAGTCTGGGGAAATTGCAGGGGAGAAACATTTAATGAAAACGTAGTGACTAGAGCTACGGTCAGCTCCGACTGCCAGGTATCTGTGCACGTATGACTGTGTTTTTGAAGGTGCAAATCATATTACTAACTAAAATATTGTTTGGACATGTATGTGCCTATATATGTGTATGGTGTTTGTATGTAGATATATACGCGATACTTTTCCCATTCAGTAACGCAGTTATTGTTACTGTTGTGTAAAGGGGCTCGTTATTTGTTACTATCTGTGGTCCAAATGGACGGTTTCTCACGGAGAGATGACTGTGTGTCAGCGAGGTCTTTCTGCTGCCTGTCAGTGTGTGTGTGTGTGTGGTAACTCTCACAGTCATGAGTGAAAGACGGCCGTGCACACTAACTGAACCCATGCGAGGAAAAGGAGCCATGATTGGTCGACATAGGTTAACATTTCAGAATAAGCCAATCATAAAGAAACCTGGGCGGGTCTTCTTGCCTTATAGAGAAATAAACAGTTTCACAGACACACAACGCGGTACAACAGCACACACCCACAAGCAAAACGACAGCAAGTGGCAAGTTGAGGTTACAATAAAGATGCCTGTCAAAAAAGCTAAACATCTATTTTGTTTTTATTGTACAACTACATTTCATTATGATAGTTACTACAGAACACAACACTAAACTTTTGTGTTTAGTAACTAAATGTGTTTTTATAGTAAAGTAAGTAGTTATAAAGTTACTTTTAAACTTTCGTAACTAGAAACGTAACTAGTTACTTTTTCAGAGCAGTAACTAGTAAAGTAATAAGTTATTAGTTTTAATATACTTATATATACCGGTACGTATATATGTATGTATACTACTAACCTTATTAACGAATATCTGGTTCTACATACCTCAACTCCATCAAATTGTTTCTATCGTATTGGACTTTTTTGTACTTTTTGTATCTAAATTTCCATCTATCTATCTATCAATCTAACTATCTATCGATCCATCCATCCATCATCATAGAACATCAATGTTCTACATATAATTAAGTTTTAATAATGTAAGCTAATAAATTACATATTAGAAAGTGTGTCAGGAAAACATCTGCTACATAAAAAAAAAAAAAAATCACCCAACAGTATTTTACCGCTACTATATTATAAAAATACCCATGAGAAACTCCAGCTGAAATTATTATAATTTATGCCTGCAGACTCTCTGCAGGTATTTCAAGAGAGCACTAACAGGACATACCTGAGAGTGAGAACTCCGATTTTGGGGTCATTGTGAGGTCTAA
This sequence comes from Paraplagusia blochii, assembly GCA_016785265.1. NCBI lineage: Eukaryota > Metazoa > Chordata > Actinopteri > Pleuronectiformes > Cynoglossidae > Paraplagusia > Paraplagusia blochii. The sequence goes on along the minus strand of JAFBJS010007990.1, from coordinate 148,983 downwards.
AGGAATAAAAATATATATATATAATAGAAAGATTTGGCCCTTTTTTTTCTTAACACGATGATATATTGCTTAAGGACACAGAGTACTGTACAGGGAAAACCCAGTAGAATACTTTGTCAAAGTTACAGATATTTTGTTTGACTTAACCTTGTTGTTTGAGATAACGGTTTTGCTTTTACAAAAGATAGATTTTTTTGACTGTGTTTTATCTTTGTACATATTATAAGTACCATGCAAAATTGACAAGGTTGTTATAAGATAATAATGTATAAATTGAATTATTTTTATTCTAAGAAATAGGTGAAGGTAGTCAAAGACTGACTTGTTTTTCACTTTTGGTTTATTTTCTGTCAGTGAAATTCTGTTTATCCAATCTCATTCTCCCCAAACTCCTGTTTATCTATAAACTTTCACCTCATTTCCTCTCCTCTCTCATCAGTCTTCCCGTCACTTTTCCCAAAAAATTTCCTTTCCTTTTTCGCCTTGTGTCCACCTAAGGCCAGGTCATCTCAGTGCCTTCACTGGAGAACGTCAAACTCCTGCCATCAACACCATATCTCTCCTGTTAACATTAGCAGCAAACAAAAACATCCACGATGGACTTGTCATAAACAAGTTGCAAATGAATCCTGGGAGGACGTCCAGTTTTGGTTCGGTCTTGAATGACCTTGTGGTAGATAAGGAGATGATGGAGCGTGACAGCAGAGAGTTGCTGAACTCTAGCTGGATTCCTGTGGCAGTGTTTCTGAGAAGGTCAGAGAGAGGGAAGCTGCTGGCTACACTCAGACTGTTTAACTTGGAATTGATTTAAATGCTCATTGTGCTGCATTGCTCTGGTTGTCAATGCTGGGAGAATATCAGTGTGGGAGAGTTAAGATTGGGTAAGAACAAACAACATCAAGTTGTGCAACATACAATAACTGGGTATAATATTTTTGGATGTGTTTACATAAAGAAAAACATTATTTTATTAACTGGAGTTTAAATAACTCAATTACATAAACTAAAGGTCTTAAGCTGCCTCATTCTTGGACCCAGATCTTGACAGGCCTAGACCACTGGGGCAACTCCCATGGTGCACTGAATAATGTTCTTTATACAGATTTATCCAAGTATTACTTTCATTAGTGCAAATGTCATGTCTTTCTGATATTATATTATATTCCCATACTATATTATCTTTAAGCAAACAGCTAATCCTGTCTGTCCTGTGGAGTTTTTCCCTTGTCATCTATCGTTCCATGCAGTATGATCTTTTTTTTTCTCTTGGCTGCAAGAAACACAAATCACAGAATTTGGCATACACTAAAAGAATTTGGCATTGAACAAGCTAAAGTAAATACACAAAAAGTGCAATCTATTTAATAATGACTTTTTTTAGAAATGTGTAACATATTTACCTAGAACATTACAATTAATAAATATATTTTTACCGAACAGATTTTGTTGGAAAAACTGAAAAATAAAAATTCAAATTACATAATTTCTAATCTGCTTTTAACACAAATGTTATTTAACAGTCATGCCTTTCCCCAAAGACCTTTTATTATTAATTCATCTTCATCTGCTATTCCATTACTGGATCACGGGGCAGTTGGCGCCACCCAAATCACACTCTTCCATACTGTGAGCCTTTTTGTGGGTGTTGAGTTGGAATGGTGCTGTGCTCAGAGCATCTTAGTTGCAACTTGGCAGCTGGGGGAATAGAACCTGAAGCCTTGTGGACCCAAGTCCGCTTCTTTAATCACGAAAGTGTCCGTTGCCCATTCTCTTATTGCCACTGGTTGGTATTTCGACTCATTTTACTCAGTTACTCAAGTATCCTTTGCTCCTCTGTGACTTTCCTGTTTCATTAAATATTGCAGGCGTCTGGCAGCAGTAGCCTCAGTTCTTTGTCATTGCTAATTACTAACTCTAGGTGTCTCCTTACAGAACATTCCTCCACCTGCAGTCCTGCATTAGCTCCTCTTTATCTCACAGTCTCCTTTATGCATGTTAATAATCGCACCCTCTTCTCCAGTGACCGTCTTTATTTCTTCTAAAACAATTTCCCTTTCTTCTAATATGTCTCCAACTTTTTTGCTCTTTATTCCTCAGTTGCTGAAAGCCTCTACCCTCGCCGTCATATCTTTCCCTCTCGTCTCCACTGTTGCCCGTGCTCACCGTACTATCTAAATACTGCCCCCCTCCTCCTCCTCCTCCTTCTTCAGCACAGTGCTGGAGATTAAAATATGAGGAAACAATCAAGCGCCGGCTCATTAGCATATGAACGAGGGGTCTGACAGGCAACTGCAGGCATGACAACAGTGCTGAGAAAATCCAGTGCCGAGCTTGTTTTAATCCCAGAAATGACTTTTTACCGCATTTTGTTGAATGAGACAGAACAATTCCGTGCCAGTCTTTTCAGACAGTCACATTAGCATCAGAATAAGGAGGCATGAGAATAAGACTGAATGCTCATATAGCATCAGGTCAAAGAATGGAGACTATAGAATAAGTGTGCAGACAGAATAATGTTTCCCTGCTTCAACAATGAGGAGCTGAAATGATAGGAATTGCTCGGTGGACGCATGTGAGCGTCTTTGCTTTTGTGTTAGATTCTTCTTCTCACGGGCAACAATGGGAAGCTGAATAGACAAGACAAATGGCATGTGTGTAAGGAGGAGGAGGGGTGTGTGTCGGGGTGGTCTTCTCATTAGCGAATCAATTAAAATGTCTGTATGAGCCCGGCCACAACACAGGGTCAAGACATGCAATTTTATCTGGCGACAGGAATGGGATTGTTACGAACTGCATCCCTGGAACTCAGGAAGCGAGCAATGATATCAGGTGTTGAGGAATAGATTTGGGTGAAAGCTGTGGAGGTGGAAGTTAGGGAAGAACGCCAGGCAGGGTCACAGCCCGTCTACATCAACCTGCGTAATGATCAGATTTAGTGTGTGTGAGGATAACAACCCCCTTAAAATGATACATTTCTTTTTCAAAGTCACACACACATACACGTACATCTCCCAAAGGCTGCCCTTCAACTGTAAGCACTGCAGCACTTATTTTTAAGCATAAATGGAAACTTTAGAACTAAGAAAAAGGAACCTTTTTTTTTCAACCAGGGCCATTTCAATTTTAATACTCTCCTCTGAGAGCCATACTAAATTACTGGAAACATTTGCCACACTAATCTCTTTAATGAATTGGCTGGAAACGCTTCAGTCTGGTAAAGCCTGCCATGTCAAGAGTGCAAGGATTGGGACAGACATGATGATGATGATGATGAAGGTGGCGGCACGTTTTCCAGTTTACAGCCCTGGGTTGTCCCAAGAGGTAGTACAAACACCTGCACAAATCAGAACCGGGGAAATCCTTAGAATGTCTTGACACTTAATGGCGTTCAAAGAAGAGTTGTTTTTTTGTTTTTTTTTAATAGCTTCAAGCTTCAGGCTTCACACCTGACTGAATTCCAGGATGCAGGTTGGCAGCCGCCTCCACATTTGACTGCTTAGCACATACATATACTTTTTTTTTTCCCTATCATCAAACCATAATTTCACAAGAAGCACTACACATCCTTAAGATGCTGTGAACTGTCATCAGAAGTCTGCCGATTCACCTGAGACTTTAGTAAATTTATCTTTAGGGCATGCCATATAAAAGCAGGGTAACTGGTGGAGATCCAAGACTTTTTATTTCTGCTTGGATCAAACTGAGTCTGATTCATTCATTCATCTTCATCATTCATCGCAGGGGCAGCTGGCACCACCCAAATCACATTGCACCATATTGTGCGCCTCCTTGTGGGTGGTGGGCCCACAAGAAGTTATGTGGATCGGGACAGTGCTATGATCAGAGCACCTCAGTGGCAACCTGGTTGGTGGATTCGAACCTGAAGCCCTTCAGATCCAAGTCTGCTTCCTTAACCACTGGGACACCACTGTCGACTGGATCTGATCAAAGCAACTCTAATAACATCAGCTGGTTTTCTCTCCTTTGTTATGTGTTACGTGACTTGAGAAAACCAGCCTGAAGTCAATGCTGACACTTTTTTTTTGTATCCCATTCCATTAATTCTAAACCATTTGGTTGTAACAAGACCAGACTGAAGCTGTTTTATGATGCTACTCTTGGGTAGCCCTGTCACTACGACTCAGTGTTTAGAGGGCATTCAATGTTGTTGGAGGGTTTGGGAAAAACCAAAAACAATCCCTTCACATTAACGGCTCTCTTTTCCTCTCTCCGTTTCTCTCAGTCTTCCTGTAACTCATCCTGTTAGGAGGTTTCTACAAGATTTAAACAAAGCTGTGAGGCTCCAATAAAATGAGCTGAATGGATTGCATTAGGTTTAATACTGAGTTTAATTTTATTACAATAGCCTGGGGTGTCCCATTCTCTCCACACTTTGCTGACATGCCTGTAGTTCCCCTCATCAAGAAGCAGAAATCAGTCAGAAATTCCAATTTGGAATTATACTTGGAGGCCCGCATGAATGGATATTCTCACTAGGTATCTTTTAATTGTGCTTTAATCTGTGGCTGCCAGTCCATTAAAGATTTTTTTACTGTTATTAATTCTATTCTCAGTAGTTAATTGAACCATGGTAATTGAAGGGTGAGGGACTGGTTTGGACTAGTTGAGCCAACAAGAAATGCTGGTAGACACTGGCAGGGAGGAGGACCAGAGACAAGAGACTAATAAAGACAAATACCATATTGGGGTGAATGGGGTGATTCTTGTTCCAAACTTGGTGAAAGCTGGTTTGCCATTCAAAAAAAATTGTCGTTAATATATGTGATCAATATTGAGTTCACATGCAGAGACAAACACACAACATACAAAAAAAAGCAGGTTTAAAACCAGTGCCTATTCTATTATAGGGCCATTATTTGGGACAAAGCCCCCACGCAAGGTCCTCCGGCCACAGAAAAATATTACATGATACGCAACTCACTTGTTTCATTCATCAAATTAAGGCAAGATATGTATGTTTTTTGTTTGTAACTAGGTTCTCAACTGGTGGGTCCCGAACCATAAGTGGGCCCGTTCTGAATGGGTCACAAACAGTTAGCCAAAAATCAGCTAAATAATGTGAATCTGTTGTTGAGCAGGTGTTTTATTAAAAAAAAAAAAAAAAAAAACTCTTATTTTGAAAGGCACACAATATACTTGGTTTGAATTCTATGGCAGTGAGTCGCGACTTAATGACCACAGGAAAATGTGGGTCCCAGAGTGAGACTAGTACAGAACCACTGTTATTTATTTTTCTTAAATTACATTGTTACCAAAGGTCACCGATGTCATTGTACGTGGGTCTTTTAGCCAATAGCTAGTGTGCAGCCCTCGTCCCTGGTTGTTCTAGGATATGTCCTAAAGGCCAGTGTGGCCTGTGCAAGTTCAGTCGTACAATGATGTGTCCCTATTTTTAAAAAGATAATGTAGTGGAGATAAGTCACAACAAACAACTAGAAAATCTATTATATATATGTATATATATATATATATACATATATTTTAACCCATATAAAAGAATGGGTTAAACATGCACACAGGTTGCCAAAAACAACATTAGAAAGAGTAGTCCAAACAGTAGCATTAGGAACGAAGGTACCGTAAATCAGCATTTATCTTATTTATTAGCCAATTCCCCTCATATCCAAATATTTGGCAAAGTGTGAAAGCTTTATTTAAAAAAGGCAGTTATTTGTTAAAAATTTAATAGCAACAAATCACAAAATAAACTCAATTTAGTATTTTCTTTTTAGTCTCTTGACATCTTGTCTTGTTGCTGCTCTGTAAACCGGTCGAACTGCCCGGGAAAATTAGCTGCTGTCTGATGAATTCTCTTTCACAACATTTCTGTTGATGAAAGTCTCATGAAACCACTGTAAACAGGAAGTCTTGTTAAGGTCTCGACGAGCCGAGCAGGCAAGTGTGAACTGATAAGATGTGATGGCGCAGTAGGCGTCCACACACACATTATTCAAATCACTGACTGCAGTAAAAGTGTAGGATTTAGCAGTCATCCCTGCAGTGTTGCAGCATCAGTGCACCATTACATCTATATATACGGGCTCATCTGATGTGGACACAAGGTGCAATATGTCTCCGTCCCTCAAATCGACCAGGTTTGATTTAAACACTTATCTTTACCTGGTCTGCTCTCCGGGGTCACTGACCGTTCATTACATCGCTGCCTTCCTCCCTCGTGTGTGTGTGTGTGTGTGTGTGCCTCGTCTCTTCCGGTTTCACTCTCAGCTCTAATTAAATTCCTTCATCAAACTCAGAAGCAAATATTCAGAGAAAAAAAGGAGAGAAGAAAAAGAGAGAGGGAGGGAGTAAAAGACATCGTAGGAGCGTAAGAACACACAGAGCAGAAACCAAGCCCACTGACTGAGATCAGATGCTGACCTGAGAATATCTAGAGGGGAAATCCATATAAGGCCTGTTAAACAGAGGCAGAGATCAGTCAAAGCACAGCGTTTCGGGATTTTTTTTTTCATGTACTTCACATGATGATCACATGGACATGTACAAAAATGTGTTTAAAAGCACCGAGAAGAGTGCAGTGTTTGATATGCATCCCGGGAGTTCAGAGCAGTAATTCCATACTTGAAGATCTACCTTCACAGCACAATTCAGTGTTGAAACCAAGCTCCAATTTCAACTAACTGTACTTTTAAACAACTGCTACAGCTTTAACCAAGGAGTAAAATTACATATTTACTATGAATGAGCAAATGTCAGGTTACCCTCAACATTTTTTCCTCAAATAGTAGCAAGGACATACAACGGAGTAAGAATCAGTGATATTAAACACCTTTTTGCTTGTTTTCTCTTTGTAATGTATATGTTATATTATTATTTCTGATAGAAAAGTGTCAGCTAAGGTGAAGGTAAATATTTACAGGACGGTTATGAGACCAGCTATAGTGGATGGTTTAGAGACAATAGGAATAGGTAGAAGACAAGAGGCAGAGCTGGAGGTGGAGGAGTTAAAGATGCTCAGATTCCCTTTAGGAGAGACAAGGATGGACAGGATCACGAATGAGGTCATAAGAGGGACAACACAGATAGGAATGTTTGCAGAAAAGATGAGATTGAGATAGTTTGGAAATGTTCAGAAGAGAGACAGTGGATACATTGGTAGAAGAATGATCCTAGAGATGGAGCTACCAGGTAGGAGACAAAGAGGAGATTGATGGATGTAATGGGGGAGGACATGGTGGTTGGTGGAGTTAGCGTTGAGGATACAGAGGACAGTGGGACATGGAAAGTGTTGACTCGCTGTGGCGACCTCTCAAAAAGGGACAAGATGGAAGGAGAAGAGGAAGACTGTGTATTTTATTCACAAATAACTACTAACCCATTCATTAGACTGGTGAAAAGGGGACTGGCTTAGTACATTGAAAGCATCAGTTCATGGGTTTAACTGATCATAACCGAGACTCTCTGTGCTCAAATGGATTTGATGGCCTGATCAAGTTGCTCAAGGAAAGGTTAAGGTGTCCATTACAAACTAACATGCTTTTGCTCTTGAACAGAGGGTGGAGAGGGGGAAATGCAGCTGCAGAGAACGATAATCCAGGTCAACAGAAACCAGGGGACATGAAAATAGCTAAGTATTCAGTGAAGAAGAAAATATCATAGTTAACAGGAACCAGGTAAAAGGAAGCACGAAAGCAACTGCAGTTAGAACATTTTTATATATCACTGTAACAGCAAATATGAAACAACTTTGCAGTGTACAACTAGTGCAGCAATGTACACCTTTAGAAAGAAAACAGTTGGGACTCTTTAAGCAAGATATTTTTAGAGAGCGGTGCAACAAAAGTCTTAGAATTGTCAGATTATCTTCATCATGTTGCTGTATTCTAAAACTATCTTTGTTCACTTGGGGCTGTAGGTGCAGTGGTGTCACGACCACCATCCAAATCACACTGATACAACCTTATCAGCCCCTTCTGGACCTTCTTGCAACGGGTGAGCCCACTGGAAGAAACCAACTGCCCTAACCGGGTTTGGATCTTGCCCAGGAGGTGAACCCTGAGACTCTACACAATGACAGTATTATGTTCTAGCAAAATTGGAAGCTCCATTTAACCTAATTATCTTTGGGAGGTAGGGCTAATTCAAGATATGGTAAAAATCTGGAGGTGTAATAATGGTAGCATTGCTCCTAACAAAGTCTAAGTTTTCATGCAGGGGTTTCAAACATGGGGCCCGTGGGACGATATTTTGCCGCCCCCATCCTTGATGTGAAAGTTGAATTCCTAATAATATTTTATAAATTTGTTCTCCACATTTTATGGTAAATCCTATAGTTCTCAAAACCCCGATCCACAGTCTCCTTCTGGTTCAGTGTTGTATTACACAGAATCTATGGGAAACTAATTTTTTATATATTTTTTTCTTTTGTATTGAACGCTGAAAGCTAACGCGGCCCCTTGGTGAAATGATAGTGTGGATGGTGGCCCTCAACTTATTTGGGTTTGAGACCCCTGGTATAATGGAAAATAATACCTGGATTTTCCATACCTACAGTCAGTATAGAGCACCATCATTTCTCCATCTCGACTTGTCCCCCGATCACCTCAGCAAACATCTTGACAAATTACTTTTAAAATGTATTGAAAAAATGTCATATTTTATAATGAATAAAAATCCATAACATAAAATAACAAAAAAAAAATTCCTAGCGCAGTTGTGATATCATCCGCTCATTCATCTTCATCCCATTGGCGGGTCGTGGTAGTAGCAGTCTCCACAACTGCCACACAAATCACACTGCACCATACTGTGAGCCTCCCTGTTGTTGTTGAGCCCACTGGCAGTTATGTGGGTCGGGACAGCAACTTGCTCAGAGCAATAACATCACCTCTTTTAAACGTCGAAAATTGTCTTCCTGTTTGTCACGTTCCATTAGTCTCTGGTTTCCCACCAGTAGGGTGCGCCCCACATTTTATTAAGCACTGATATAGTGCTCAGTTGATATAATCCTTGTTGTGCAACTGCGAGTTGAATACACAAGTCTGCAGGGATGGTGTGAGAGTTTCTGTTTTTGATTGCTTCTAGATTAAGCAACAATACACTGCTGAATGTTGGAAATGAGGTCAGTTGCTCAATATGCTAAATGGACTATTGTCTTTTTCCTACAATTGATTTTTTTTTTTCTTTCGCCCGTTATGCCATCAGCATATTCTAAAATGCCAATGCAGGGATTCATACAGTTCAAATTGTGACAGAGTGTTCCACTTTCATACAGGGCCGGCCACCTAAGCCCAGAGCTTGACCCCAATAAATCTATAGAATGAGCCGGAGAAAAGTTCATGCAGAGTTATGACTCGCCCATTGTCGATTGAAAACTAGTAGAAACTTAATGTAACTTTTGGAGTGAAAGTGCAATGAATTAGATACAGTGTATTTCTGGCCAATAACTCATGAGGGAAATTCACAAATGCATGCTAATATGAAAGCTTAAGCTATTCCAAAAAAAATAATAATAATTGGGTATTTCTTTAAGCCAGGCAGTATATTAAACAGCAGAATTATATTTAATTATATTTACCTCTGCCAACCCCTCGGCTTTGCCAACCTGTTAATGTTAATTAGACGTAGTTCATAATAACCGTTATCATTGTGTATTTAACATGATTTAAAACATGGGTCTCAAACTCGCGGCCCGTGGGCCATTTGCGGTCCCTGGAACGATATTTTGTGGCCCCCACCTTGATGTGAATGTTGAATTTATAATAATATTTTCTAGATTTGTTCTCCACATTTTTATGGTAAATCATATATTTCTCAAAACACTGATCCAGAAACACCTCCTGGTTCAGTGTTGTATTACACAGAATCTATGGGAAAATGATTTCTTGTATTTTTTTTTCTTTTGCATTGAACACTGAAAGCTGTCGCAGCCCTTTGGTGAATTGATAGTGTGGGTGGTGGTCCTCAACGTATTTGAGTTTGAGACCCCTGGTTTAGCATTTATAAAAAATGTATGTATCTGTTCATATTGATGTTTTTTGAGTCAACGTGCATATATGCACACTTGCAAGGTTCAAGCATTTGGTGATCTAAATAATATAACAATATTCAAATAAAGATTTGTTTTTCTTTGTACAGTGTTATTGTCTGCAAACAAAGCTATTGAATTGCTCCTGAGTGTTCTTGTGTTTACAAGCTGGTCAATCAAACTGATTTTAATGACACTAAATGATGCTTTAAACACAGTTGCTTCAAGGGGGAAAAGAACTGAATGGAAGGAGACAAGAGGAAAATAAAGGCGGGAAGGAAGGCCACAGGAGAGGTCACTTCTGCTGTTAATAATTTATCCTATAAAAAAAAAACAGTGTGAGGATTTAATTGGCGCTGCAGATTAATCCTGAAACACACACACACACACACACACACACACCTTAGGGAGCCTCTCAGCAGCTGTGCTCCAGCTAAATTGGCTTCAGTGTTGTGGTGGCAGCAGTGAGTTTCCTCCAGGTACGACATAGTCAGCCAAAACAGCAAACGCGGGGCTGCCAACCACGTCTCATGAATCTGCGTGTGACACCTCTCAGCTTCTATCTGTCTCGTGCTCACTGTCACGCTCTCAGAAGAAATCTTAACTAAAGCAAATCACAATGACAACTCTTCAGTCCCTGGGCGCGGTTGTTACGTACACAATCTCCAGGCTCAGCCTTGATCTGCCGTTTGGTTAAAAAGACACCGGGAGCTCGGAGCACGTCTCGGATTAAAGTCAATCAAGTGATGGTTTAAAGCCTGACTAAGTGTGGAGAAAAATGACAGATCATGAATTTGCCTTTTCAGGGCAAGTCATTAGTGTCATGTGATAACTTCATAATTACATTTGGTTCCATTTTTCATGTGTCCTTCTCAATGCCAAACGTCTGCTGTTTGATTTTTGCCCGGCAGTCATTAGTAAAATCAGAATTTGATGCTTGTTAACTTGAAAGTATTAAGAAATTTTAGAAGGAAAGAAGCTCGTCTTCCATACACAAAGCCGGGGTTAAAATCCTGCTGCATGGCCTGACATGTGACATCTTTTAATCTGCTCTGATTTTATTAAAACACACCAATATAGAAGTTAGCGGTTAACGCTGATTAAAAACATGATTCCCAGGTTGTCTCAAAATAAGCCTCTGGTCCCGATCTAGATCCTATAAGGGGCCTCTTAGAATCTCTTTTCCTTTCGGCTTGTCCCTTTTTTCAGGGGTTGCCACAGCGAGTCAACAATTTCCATCTCACCCTGTCCTCTGTATCTTCTACCCTGACTCCATTCACCTCCATGTCCTCCCTCACTGCATCCACCAATTTGCTCATTGTCTCCTACCTCCTTCTTCTACCAATGTATCCACTGTCCCTCCTCTGAACATGTCCCAACGATCTCAATCTGGCTTCTCTGGCTTTGTCTCCAAACCTTCCTGTCTGTGTTGTCACTCTAATCACCTCATTCCTGATCCTGTCCATCCTTGTCTCTCCTAAAGAGAACCTCAGCATCTTTAACTCCAACTTTAAGTTCTGTCTGCCTATTCCTAGTGTCTCTCACCCATCCATCATGGCTGGTCTCACAACTGCCCTGTAAACCTTTCCCCTTCACCTGACACTCTTCTATCACTTGTGTGTGTATGTATCTATCTCTACATGGTTCAGCTGAACATTTCATCTTTGTTCTGTGAATCAACAATACAGTCCATACCAGCATTAACCATCTACATTGCTCACACCACTTTCTCTATAAGCACCGTCCAGCTGAGGACACTTTTATTGAGTGTGTTCTTGAAGGTTGATGAGAACATTCACCGCCCCCATACCTTAGCCTCATGCATCAGCTCTGTAGGTGAGATAAGTGCTTTGGCCTTCAGCTGATCCAAAGGGGAAAACCTGGCTCTGAGTATCATCTCCTTCTATCCTCCCAGATTCTTCACTTGCATAAAACTGTCTGTATGCAATAAAAGTGAGTGATGTTATTATCGCACCACTGTTTATTCTGCACATTAGCTGTCAATTAAAATTATGAGTGGATTTCAAAGTCCGTTTTATTTATTTATTTTTTTTAACTATCGCAGTGTGTTTTCGTGTGATTTTTTTGTAGAGAATCAAGGACAAATTTTGTACATTCTTCAATATAGAGTTTTGCTGTTTTCATGACGACTGTCTTCAGTGATTCACACTACGTAGACGACTCCAAGAGAAGCATGACAAATTAGGGGCCTTGAAATAAACTGATTATATTCAGAAGGGCTCCGGGCTAACGCATGTCCAGTGGGACACGCTGCCTACTCAACCCCATCGTCTGTGTACAGAACTGTACATACAATATAAGCTACGCTTATCTTTGGAAACCGAAAACTTTACTGAGCCTGTGGGTGTTTCTACAAGTCCATTTGCATGGAAACCACTGAGGAATTAACTGGAATTGTTTTGATATTTTCTTCCAGATGAGCCACAGAAAGAGCTTTGATGCCAACAACAAAAAAATGTTTTTGTCCTACTAAACCAGACGGCAAATTTTTTGACGTCGGGGCCACAATTATCAGGGCAGTGGCCTAGTGGTTAAGGAAGCGGACTTGGGTCTGCAAGGTCCCAGGTTCAAATCCCACTACTGCCAAGTTACCACTGAGATGCCCTGAGCATGGTCTCGTCCCCGGGCGCTCATTATCTACCCACTGCTCACTTTGATGGTGGGTTAAATGCAGAGACTAAATTTCTTGTGCATTGTGATTCCGCTTCCTTAACAATTAGGCCACAAACTGCCCGAAATAAGATAAATGGCATGTAAAAGTCATGTGTAAAACCTAAAACGATACATTTCGAATAGCCTTTCTGATCTAATCTACTGAGGAAACCTAGGAATTGCAGGTAAATGCAGAAGCATATTGATAATATAATTAAATGATTTAATTAGAACAAAGTTGGTGGTCCTTATTAAAAAATTCTATGGGCCGCACCTGGCCCCCAGGCCTTAGTTTGCCCATATCTGTACTAAACAGTTCTTACAAAGGAGTTTTTGTAAGAATTTGTAGCGAAGCAGAGCATTGATAAAGTTAACACAGAATCAACCATCAATCATTGCATGTAAATCCTAGGAATTGTGAATATTTTAGAAATAAAACACATTAACGGCCTAATATTTATTTTGCCACTAAAGCAACAAATCCCTAAACTGAAAAATCAACCAATGCATGACTGAGCAGCTTCATTCTCAACTCCAGTGCTGTTTGAGGTTTGAGGTAAACACAACATATTCCTCTATGTCTCTATAAATCTCAGGGTATGTTTTTAGCCAAACACAGTAGCGCAGAAAGTGGCCATTTCAATCCTTTGAATGTGTGAAAGGTTTGGGGTTTTTTCACCTTGAGAAAATAGATTTCTACAATGAGATAAAAAAAAAAAAACTGGTCCAAGAGAGGGCGAAGTCGAAACTCACCCAGACAGCAAGGTTATCACCCAAACCCTGGCACCATGAGAATACATATTGTCCCTTAAATCCGATTGTACCATGAAATGTCAGAACACATTACCTGCAAGAGGGATTCACCCTTGGTTGGAACCAAAAGAAGAGGCGTAGAAAAGAAAAGGAGCAAGAGTTTGGTAAGTTTTACAGGTAGAGTTTGTGGCAGGTAGGGAAAAAAAAGAACATGTATTCTTTCTTTTCCATCCTGGCACATACATGTTCCTGCCCTGCTCTATTGTTCTACGATTCCCTTGTCACTGTTACACCTCATAAAACTTTACTTTCTCTACCTGCTTTCTGTCTTTTCCCCTGCACTGGTCATACAAAGCTCTGATTCTTTTTTTTATGAATTGCAAAGATGAACACACACAGACACACACACTGCTGCTGCTTATCTGCGGCAGCAAACATGAGTTATTTTGGCAGACTGCGACCAACAGCTTGTGACTGTACCAGGAGAGAAAGCACGAGTGTGTGTCTGTTTTTCTTCTTTACTTTGTCGTCGCCATTTCCGCTCTGTCTGGATTCATCACTTGCCGTGATATTCTGCAGGACGTTCTGTCCTTTCCTTTACACCTGGCCTAACACTTACTCCATCTTTCCCTTGCATTACTAACACACAGTTAGGTACATATTTTTAGAGGGTCAATAAATGGATTATAATGTTAATAATTCAAGATGGAAGTGACATGCACGGTATATCCCCTGTTTCCTAGATCCATCCACTTGTCCTTGCTGTAACACAGAGTGAGAAAATGTTTGTGTTTCAGGAAGCTGCTCAGGTTTGGTTCTTTTTCTTTTTCTTTTTTTCAACGCCGAGCGTGCATTTTTAGAGGTCCTCAATTTCAAATCAGACGCCTGGCTTGCATCAGCCCAGCCTCACTGAGTGCAGCAAAGTAAGTAAGTCTACGGCGAACAAACTGACAGACATAATTACCTAAAAGATTGCAGGGAACAGTAGACTGATTAGTATTGTCTAGGAAAATGCTTCAGCAAGGTTTTAAAAGCAACTGAGATGTTCGGCAAACCACTGTAAAGATGCACAAAAAAGGACTAAACACCAACACAACATGACAATGCCTTTAAAAGGACACATTAATATTATAATTACAACTAACTTTAATTATACGACATAATCATAGCTATTTGTCTTCCTTTATGCATCACATAATGGCAGTTTTTCTCCATGATGATTATTTACAATCACCTTTAATGTGGATTGACAGCTACACTGGGGATAATCTGATGAATTACAGAGCTAATATTTTTTATTATAATAAAATTACATAAAAACTAACAAATGGACGTCCTAAAACCAAACAGCAATAGTTGCAGTAATAACTGCACACAGCAACGAGGAGACTCAAGTGTTTATTCAGAGAATAGTCAAGGGCGTTTAGAGCCTTAAGTAAGTGAAGAGAATCAACAACATGGGGATGAATAGGAACTCCCATATGGATTTGGAAGAGTTCGTTTTTTTTTTTTTTCTTTCTCCCCAGTGTACAAAGCCAAGTGTCACTGCTGGTGCCACTTGAATGAGAGGGGGATTCCTCTCAGTAGTGGCAAGATCTTTGATCCAAACAACCCTTCTCTTATACGGGCTTATTTCAAAAGAGAGGCTCATATTTTTCTCCGGCCCACTATCTCCCTGCTTCTCTGGCCTTTCTGTGCTCTCCTTTGTCCCCTCTCGCTCTGATCCTCTCTGTTATTTTCTACACTAAACAATTTCTCTAATATCTGTGAGCTGACAAACCTACGACTGAGGGGAAAAAAAAAAGAAAACCTTCAAGACCACAAGCCACACCACATGTCTCAAAGAAGGACATTATCACAGTTGCTCATACTGTCTGGATTCTGCAGGAATGGATTATCTTATTGATATTAATCCCTTGAATCACCTTAGTGCAGACTAATAACACATTTGGCAGCGCTTTTACCACTGTCTGCTTACTATTAACTCCACTACGGCGCTTCTGAGATTAATAAAGCAAAACTGGGGGAATCAAATGTGGCCATCAAAACAAACATTGCTGCGTGCATTAGGCGAAACTGCTGCAAATAAGAAGAGCAAAACAAAAACTTGACTTTTCCGGAGGTGCAGTGAGAGGAAACGGCAACAGATTTAGTCATCTGAACACATTGGATCTGCTGGACTGAAAACAATATCATTAAGGTACATTCTCCTATCTGCATCCTATCCAGAACAGAGTGTAATGTGCACTTATTTTGTGCCTGGTGTGCAGGTGGGTCTTCCACAGCACTGATGTGAATGTCCCCCACATCATTGATTTCTTCTTTAGAGACACCGGGAAGTCTGAGAGAGACCTCCGCTGAGAGGATAATACAGGGCTTGGTATTGGTGAGAGTGCTACAGTTAGTATTTTCTGTCACAGCGGTGCACTGAATGCTCCTCCTGTTGTACTCAGAGCCTCCACTTCATCTAATCTATCAGCTGGCTCTCACTGTGTGTGCGTGTATGTGTGTTTGCATGTTTGTGTGAAAGGGAAAGACAAACAGTGAACAAAACAAATGCTGCAATGCCATTTTCTAGGGCAGGTGAACATGTGTGTGCTGTGATATTTAATTACCATTCACATGTTAATGTGATTTTTTTTTTCCCCCATTACACTAAGTAACTGCAGTGACTTGGTCGCTGATTTGATTGTGCCCGACTTTTGTGATAAAACGAGATGCAAACGTTGATGTTGATTTTGGGCTCCTGGCTTGTTGATTGCATTTTCATAATAACACACAGATACGAGTTTGGTTTGTTTTGTTTTTTTGTTTTTTTTTTCCACTGTTGAATCACTAACATGTGATGAAGCACAAGACCAGGGTAGGTCATCTGAAGGTGGTATTAAAAAGCAAGATTACTATACAGACACTGCAGGATGACAGATTGCATAGATTTTAATATTTCAGCCCCGGGGGAAACTAAAGCAGCTCAGCCCACATCAGCTGTGTTCAGATGACTCAGTCACCCATGATTCAAAGGACAAACAAAACGGGACCCCAGATAACAGGAACCCCATTTAGGAACACCAACATCCAGAAGACATGCAAAATATAAGAACAATGTGAAGCTTTCAGAAGCCTTCCTTAATGTACTCCTGAGTACAGCTCCAACAAAAGCATCTTAACGCACAAAATACACTTTAATGGACTTCATAAATGACATTACACAAGCGTGGGCAGAAATGTAGACAGACCAGCTAAGCCTCAAAGATATACACACATCGGCTTTGCGCTGTGTACACAGACAGCTGAGCGTGGACACACACAAACAGTCAGACGTCTCCATAGAAAAATACTGCCTCACAGGACCTTTATTATTCATACGGCCAGATAAATAAATGAAAAACACTGATTGTTCTCTGTCTTTCTCACAGTTAAGCAGTGATCAGCAGAAAGCTAAGGATGTAATAAACCACTGAGGTGAAGTTGTCACCAATAACAATTGACCCACTAGTGGAAATAATGTGCAAATATTTAGACTCGCAGACCACAGTGGACACTACAATGGACGGGGTCTTGGTCAGGTAGGTGGAGCATGTGTGCAAACTCAGATGAATTATGTGTAAGATTTATGCATAATATTTTTCTATAATATCTGTTAGCTAAATGTATGCATTACAGCAAAAAAAAGCAGAACTATAATGATGATATATTAGTAGAATTTAGACAAGTTTTAGGCCGCATTAAAATGCCAAACGGGCCAAATCTGGCCCTGGCCCCATAGTTTGCCTAGGTCAGCTCCAATGTATTCAGTCATTCATCTTCTACTGCTCAATACCTGGAAATCATGAAACCAGAAATGGTGAATTAATGTTCATTTTCAACTGATAAAGAAGAAAAATCTTGAATTAAGAGTAGGTATTCGACTATTACTGAAGGTTAGGAGCAGGAAAACAAACATTCACACAAGCACTGGATCATGCTAACCAACTGTAACTCTGTAAATATTTTTCTAATATGTTTCTGTAATAATCAAAGTTGCTCAAACAAGACAGCCCTGAACCATGTGACAACCATCATCAGAGGAACCTGGTTCTCAAAAAAACTCAAAACTCCAAAACTGTAGTAATGCAATATAGATGTAGAAATATATATGCGCATATATATGTATGTGTGATATGAACACTTGGATTAAATACCAGGCCTTCATTTTGGCCCATGGGGAATGTGTCTATCTTTGGTGTGAAACTCCTGGGCAAGTTCGAATCCTGGTTAGGGTGGTTGACTTCCAGTGAGATCACCACCTAGAAGAACGTAAGGTACGGTGCATTGTGATTTGGGTGGCAGTTGTGGAGACTTCTGTCCCTGTGATCCGGTAACGAATATGAGGTAAAAATGGTTGGATGGACTATCATACATCAGGAGTAACTAGTCTTGTAATCCAGAATTATATATTTTTTAATTTATAACTAATGTCTTGTCTACATTAACTACTTCTTTTTCATCTTTTGCTCACATTGTGCAGCACACCATCTAAACAGCAGCCACTCCACATCACGGAGAGTGACATCAGAACTCCAATTTTGCCCATAGATGTGTTTGTTTTTAAGCTATGGACTGTTAACAATAAAGGTCCAATAACCATACCATCAGCTGTCTTCCATTCTGGTCATAAAATGTTTGGTCGAAACCTCCAGAGACAGGAGAACAATAGTCTCGCCAAACTATTAAAATGGCTCTATTTCCTTGGAATCTGTTTTGCTGTCAGATCAAATCACATCAAGTGCCTAAATCACCTCTTAATGTTATTTTTAGCTTCACCTGACAGTTGTCTGCACAAAGGGAGACTAGCATGCAAAGACAGTTCTGCAGCGCTCCAAGCCAGGGAGCTATTACTGTTGGAAGCTACCTTGAATATGAACGGTGGGGTGTCCGACGGGGGAGCTTGGATATGCAGTAATTCAGCCTCCTACTGGCACAAACGGCAAGGTTATGAGTACATTAGAGGGAATAAAGATGAAAAACAGCAGCAATGTCCGTAATCTATTCCCCATCTCCTCACTGCGAGAGAAAAATGAGACTGTTCTCAGAACTGTTTGGGTTGCAGCATTGCTGCGCTAATCAGCTGCTTTATGGTACAGCTGTGTTGGTATCAGCAGCAGGGGAACTGAGTCCAACTATTGCGCTCTCAAACCCTATTTGGACATCCTTCTAGATTGACACAAGTACTATGTACTCTCGATCTCTCTCTCTCACCCACACACACACACACACACACACACACACACACACACACACACACACACACGAGCGTGGAGTGCACTGAAAGTCCAGGCAGTGCAGCACGCTTCAGGGGTGTGTGCCAGCCTAATCTAGTCAGGCCTTTTATCCAATCCTTCCCTCATCCTCCTCTTAAACCAACACTTCACTAAAAGTTACTAAGATATTTTGCACACACACACACACACACACACACACACAAATTCACAAACATACACACTATAATTTTACAAACACACACATACATACACGAAAGTCTTTTCTTCTTCCTTGTTACTCTCTGTTTACGTCTGCCTTTGGCACTCTCGCCTTGTCATTTGGTGTCTTTGGCCTGAGGAGAAAAACACTCACTCCAATGTACTATAGCACACAACTATGAAAATGGCTGTTAGCCTCCAAGGACTGTGAAGATCCAGGAGGGTGAATGAATAGATGCTGAATATGCCGCTAACAATCTGTGCCAAGTCAGCTGGGTTGGCCGGTGCTGAGAGTTGGTAGAAAACTAAAAATCTTCACCGAAAAAGTACAATCACAGCTAAGAACTTCTCAGTGTTTTCCCGTACTGCGTGTATTTGTACCATGATCCAAAAGAAAAGTATCTTGAACTAACAACCAACAGTCACTACAATATGTCTGGTTATCTCTGTTTAACATGATTAGAGGGACAACAGAGACAGGAAGGTTTGGACAAAAAGCAAGAGAAGCCGGATTGAGATGGTTTGGACATGTTCAGAGGAGGGACAGTGGATACATTGGTAGAAGAATGATCCTAGAGATAAAGCTACCAGGTAGGAGACAAAGTGGAGAATAATGAATGCAGTGAGAGAGGACATGGAGGTAGTTGGAGTCAGAGTAGAAGAAACAGAGGACAGGGATGGAAATTGTTGACTCGCTGTATCAACCCCTGAAAAGGATACAAAATACTTTTTGGTAAATCACAGTCCACAATAATAATAATAATAATAATAATAATAATAATACTAAGAGATGCACTAAATTTGTTGGCTTTCCAAAATTGGTCATTTTGCATTCTGCAGACTTTTATCACTATAACAAAACAGTAAAAACAAGAATTTGGGATGTAGCAAATAAAAACCGATGGTTTTTATTGAAAGTCAATATAAGTTAAAAGTCAAAGTCTTTCATGCAATGGTAGTAATATTTTCAGTAAAACTTCTTTCAGTGTTGCTCTGTTTGCCCTTGTATGTATGTATATATATATATATATATATATATATGTTTGTGTATATATATATATATATAATATGCTGTTGTTAGTTGCAATAAATAGAAGAAAATTGATTGAAGCACATTGATTTGAGCACATTGATATAAAGGTTATTTTATCCATGAGTTTATGAACTTTCCCGCTTCTCTACCTCCAACACACACACACACACACTCACACACTCACCAAGTGTTACTAAGACTCCTCTGATAATACAACAAAAAAGTAATTTGGTTTCAGTCCAACCAAAAGAAGTGTTTTCACAGAATAATCCCCGGCCGTGGGCTGCAGAGGTTCATGATAACGTGTGTGTGTGTGTGTTTCAGAATCAGAACCCTAGAGAGTGTGGGCCACACTTGTGTATTTGGACTTGCAATGTGTGTGGGATCCAGCTGAGAGGGGAGGGCTTTTTAAAGGATTTCATTAGCAAGGAACAGGAGAGGTTTGGCCGGGTCAACAACCTCTGGCTCAGGGACAAGTGTGTGTCCGTCGCCCTGCTAAACTGTCTGTCAGGGCAAACAGTGGCACCTCTATTAACTTTATAAGTATATATTTTCAGTTTAATGCTATGGTGGACACTAGAATGGCACTGGCTGAAGACATGCTAACAAAGCGGAATTTAAGCTCAAGGTTAGAATCATCACTGAACACCAAATCGTGATTGAGGTGGAAAAAAATCCAATTGGAAAAGACACTGAAGACTAAGCATTTGATGGACTTGTGGAAGAGAAGAAAACTGAAAAAGTGAATGTATTGTTATGGCATGTTATCTGGTACAACTGAAAAGTATGATGGAGTTCAACTAATGCGACTACTTGGTGTCGCTTATATAATATGCCTTAGCAGGAGTCTCAAACTCGGGGCCTGTGGGCCATTTGTGGCCCGTGGAATGATTTTTTGCGGCCCCGCCTTCAGTGTTTTGTTACACAGAATATATGGGAAACTGATTTTTTATTAAATCTTTCTTTTTTATTGAACACTAAAAGCTGACATGGCCCTTTGGTGAAATGGTATTGTGAGTGAGACCCCTGCCTTGGAGTTAAGTCCTTATGGTCAGAAAATTAAAATATTATCAGAAGATTCACAGCTTCAAAGATAATAGTGATGCCTGAGAAACCTAATTTTCCATTTCCGGTCAAACCAAAGACTGGATGTTTCCCTTAATTTTATTAAGAAAACTAGGCATGTAAAAACAATGATATACAATGTAAAAATGAGTAGGTGATGGCTGTAAAGATTCTTCAAAAAAAGGAAATCTCTGTTTTCAATTTTTGCCAACTACATGAGACCATAAAACTGTTTGAATTTATTACTTTTGTGACCAAACATTACTTGTTGCTACTACTCAGGCACAAATGTCAAAAATACACATGGAAAATAATCGATAATCATATTTCTTGCTCTTACAAACAGCAGGTGAAGTAGTATCCAACAAGAAAGTGTTGGCATGAAATCTGGCAACTGCTACTAGGATGAATAAAGATCTGTGAGGATGCTGTTTGTTTAGCTGTACAGTTACGGGGATAACATTATTTGGCATTAAACACAATTATTCTGCACAATAATATTTTCATTAGGGAAAAAACAGATGACGGATCTTTACACGAAAACATGGAAATGCATTTCTAAAACTTTCCCTGATGAATATTCAGCCTCAAGCCATTTCTCATGACTCTTTTCACCACATTTCACTTTTTCCTCCGCCTGTTTTGATGGTCTGGTGAAGTCCGTTTCATATTTAATGAGATATAACAGCTCAATAGGCTGTTTTGGTGGCGTGGACGGCTGTCAATCAAACTGCTCAACCAAATGAGCAAAGGTCCAACTTTGTCTCTATTTTAACAGCAGTGTGTGCAGCTCACGCTGGCTCCAGAGACAACTAAACAACACAGCAGCCTCCTGATTGGCAGGAACAGCAGTGCGTTGGCAGCAAGAGTATTTGAGGTTTGAGAGTACCATTAGGTACAGTCAAGCAAATGTGTGTAATGTAATGTAATCCTAAGCAGAATTATATCTCCAGACGCGATGCTAATGGACAAACATTGAATCTTGTCAAAAGAACATTTAACTGAAAAGTCATTGCCAATTTTTACCCATTGACTGCTTTATCCGACTGTTATACAGATGCCAAAACATCATGACTGTACGAACTGCAGCAAGTATATTAACATATGCCTGCTGTGAAGCTCACGTACATTTCCTCCTGGTGATTGGTCAATGCTAAATCACCAATTACTGGCCTTTTACCATGTTTGTTATGCTATACGCAACACTTTAAGCAGGGGGTCTCCAACACAATTAAGTTGAGGACCACCACCCACACTATCGTTTCACCAAATGGCCGTGTCACGTTTAAGTGTTCAATACAAATTTGAAAAAAAATACAACGCTGAACCAGAAGGAGACTGTGGATCAGAGTTTTGAGAACTATAGGATTTACCATAAAATGGTAAATAAACTCTCACATCATGGTGGGGGCCGCAAAATATCGTTCCATGGGCCGCAAATGGCCCACGTGCCACAAGTTTGAGACCCCTACTTCAAGGGGTACTGCAGAGGTACTACAGGCAAGACAACAAAATGTACAAAGTAAGTAAATATACAAATATATCCATCAACTGTTTGCAGGGGTAGCAGTCTCCATATAGCCACCCAAATCTCACTACCCCATATTGTTAGCATTGTGGTGCACTGTGAGCCCTCTGGGGCTTTTATGGATCAGGAAGGTGCAATTATTAGAGCAGCTCATTGGCAATCTGGCAGCTGTTGGGACTTGAACCTACAGCTTTTTGGACCAAAGTCAACTTCCTTAACAGCTAGGCCACCACTGCCACCCCGAATGTATACAGTCCTTATAATATAATGACTATAATTCACAGACAATGTTGGCATTGGCATTGACAGGTATTTGTTAACATGGCAGCATCACTGCCTCTCTACTCACTGTACCTCGCATTGAAAAAAAACTATAACATTTTTATATAATATATAAAAATGTGCCACAGATGTCCTTACACTAAAACACATCCATGACATATAGGATTCAGTTTGTAAATAATTATAAACATGAAGCCGTTGCTGACTCTTCAGACCCGGTATTAACATCTGACACAATGATTTATCCACATGCAGACAGAGCTCAGCACAGATTGCTGCAAAATGGATCCTGCTCCCAGTTACAAATGAAACCCAATCAAAGGTGGTTTTGAGAATGCATGTGGCCTAATAACTGAGGATGTTAGAACACAATCCATCCTGGGGACAGACTGGACAGATTGCCCAGCTCATGTCCTTTGCCTCAGTGTTATAGCCAGGGCATTAAGACACATTAAGTGTCAAAATCATGTGTTTTTCTACAGCTGTTCTATCTTCTTCTCTGTCTCTTCCTGGAAACAGGGGCGAATTCAACTCCGCTGACATCAGACACTTAGGGTAGAATCAGCTTCTTTAAAAAGACAATTTTCTCTCTTGGACAGACATGACGTCAGTATTTATATGAATACAGGGAAGATGAAGGCAGCTTAGCATTAAGACGGTCACAGGGGAAGCATCCATGAAGTGTTTCAGTGCCAGACTTTACAGTCACACTAAACACTGTCTGCATGTGATCGGATCAATCAGGTCCATTGCTAACACAGAGTCCGAGTTGACGAGGTGAACTGAACTGAAACAGCCTTATTTATGGCAGTTCTCTTGCACGTAGAATTTCTTGTAAAAAATAAAGATTAAACCAGTGTTTACCAAAACCTGCCAGAGATGGAGAAAATCGCAGTTGATATTAAGGACACACATCCACTTGAAAGAAAACCTTGGTGTTTCCTAAATTGAGCGCAACAAAAAGAAAACGCATCTTCTCGAGTTGCACTAGTTCTAGAAAATAGGAAAAACGGTTAAAAATGAAGATGAACGTATGACAAAAATATTCCCTCGGCTGGTATTTCAATTACCCTCCTAATCCTGGGTGGAAGAACCACTGACCCACTAACGCATCAACCCTCACCCCCTCACTCCCAGCCACCCAATGACATTCAGACTCTAACCTTAAATTACGCAGTCAGTATAAATATGACAAAACACTCACTTGTATTTACCACAAACCATCGCAATAACAATCCAACTGTGTTTTACCCAAATAACAAAAAAACCCTGAATGTGTAAGTATTCTCTGTAGGTGTAATAATAAAGACAATATCTGCCTATTTGTGCGAGTCCTCCCACACACACCACAGCTACATTCTCTGTAAAAACATTTCTAACTAGAATATCAAAGGTCAGAGCGTGTGCGTGTGTGCCCGTGTGTGCGTGTGTGTGTGTCTGTGTGTGCGTGTGTGTGTGTCTGGTGAAAGAAACTAAAAAACACGTAAAAACTAAAAAAAACAGCACCTTAATCACAGCACATCTGTGCGTTGTTCAAGGCATGAATAGATTTCTTTTACTATTTGCATATTTTCATGACATAAAGCAAAATAATTGGCCTTTAAAAACAGTCAGTTTGCTGATACCTGCAGTTGATGGAGTTTGGATGGAAATGTATTTGTAAAACACTTCTGCCCAGATTTGGCCTCAACTTAGCTCAGAAATTCTGTTTTCCCCTGTGACTCAGGAACATGTTCAACTGTCTTAACATTTACACATTTCGCAGATGCTTTTATCCAAAGAGAGCCAGGACTCTCTGCTTTTGACGCAGACGTGCAAAGTAAACTCTACACCATGGGTCCATTTGTTACAATTGGCAAAGTATTGTCAATTTTGACTGAAGTCGTTTTGAGTCATGACAGCGCAGTCAGTTTCTTAAATATTCTCTTTTTTCAACAAAACGTAGTCCTGGACATAATAGTCTATACATCAGAGTATTTACCGGAACCGCCTTTTCCTGCCAAAAAATATAAGATAATTGGACTTTATATCAGGAAGTGTTGACGACTGTTGGAGCCCTGAGCAATTTCCGCGGTGTAGCTGTTTGAGGTGGAGGGCTTTGACAGGAGCTTTTAAGAGGCAGAGAATCCATTAGACAAGGGTCGCTACAAAGTGGCCAACTATTAAAAATGCAGCAGCACCATTATTCCCTGACCCAGCATACAACTGTCTTCTCCACTGCATCACTCTTTATTTCCCCTCAGATCTCAGGCTTTTCCTTCTTCTGCTTCTTCCTCCTCTTAATTCCTTTCACTGCAGTCATCTGTTTTCTCAATAATATTACATTGCACCTTGTCCCTTTTTTCTTCCCCTTTTTTTTACCCAACTATCACAAACGCAGCAGGATTGAGCCTCATGTGCCCTCCTGTACTCCTGCTGACCTGCTGAAACATTTTTCTTCACCCCAACATAGCAAGACAGTGGTCAGTCGTACTGGGACGAGAATAGAGCAGCCCGGGGAGAATAATAAATGGACATATATGGGTGGTTAGGAGAGTCCCTTTTAAGCAGTAAAACTATCCATGCCCAGCAACAGAACAGATGGTAGGGAAGAGGGAGAAAGATCGACGGAGCCAAGAACACAGTGGGAGAGAGAAAGGAGCAGGAGCTGGGAATGTTGGGTATTAAGGCATCAGAAGAAGGGAACATAAGGCCCCTCTATATTCACTGTGTTGGCAGAAAATACTATTAGTTGCAAAGCTGAAATTCATACGGAATACTCTAGCTGGGTCTTAAACAACCAGAGGATAATACTGATGGTTGTTAAGCTACAACTGTTACAGGGAGGCAGATGTTGGAGGGGAAACAGGGCATGAACAGAATGCATGCTGGGCTATATGACGCCTATAACCTCTGTTTACTGCACACAGACACACACACACACACACACACACGCACACACACACACAGCTTCTCGATATGTATTTGTGTGATGTGTGCTGAATAATGTATGATCCCTGTTTTTGTGAAGGTAAAGTAGTTTACGTTGGACAGAAGGAGGAGAAACAGAAGCTTTGAAGAAAATGGGAAAGGAAGGATGAAGCCGTAAAAAGCGATGATGGGGTGGAAAAAAAGAGGAGTATCTGGATTAATAGAATTTAGTGTCCTCTTCCTGTTATCTCTGTGTTTTCCTTCCTGATGTTTATACATCACTGCAAAGCCAATTATAGAGCGTGTTTGTTTGAGTGCATAACTGGGAGTAATTGAATGTAAAAAAAAGATTTTTTTTTTTTTTAAACAAGCATAAAATGCTGTATTTAAATGGCCAGGCATGTTCATATGTGTCATTACTTTGATATGAACTGAATGCTGTTTCTCATTACTCTAATTAAGCTCCTCGTGTGCTGCTGAGCATATTAGCTCACTGATCTGCAGTGGACTAAAGATCAGCTGTAGTTAATGTGGCTCAGCCTCACCCTCGTCTCGCTCCTAATGATTATTTTCAAAGATTCACATCTTCAGTCAATCACCATCAGGGGCTAATAGCTCATCTGCATTCAGAAGTAGCCCTGCCAGCGGATTCACAAATTAAATGTTCACACACGGCTGTGAAATTGTGAGCAAAGCTGAAAGTGGATCTAATGTTAATGTTTTGCTGTGAAAGAAATAAAGGAGGAGATGAGATGGATTAAAGTCACTGACTTATCTCTGAAAGAAATTGATTCAAATTGATTTTCATATAATTTAGTGACGTGGCAGTTCATGGACTCAGATAACAAATGGTCCAAACCCAGCATTGACATATCACTTTTTCACTTTCACGTAATAGGAACATGTTTGATATTTATCAGTTAGTGAGATCTGAGGTCTGCTGCAGAGACAAGGTTTTGGTTCCAATGCACCGAGAGAAGCAACATAGGCTGCGTCTCTAAATTTCTTTAATTTATTATTATTTGGTTTAGTTAAGGATTTCATTGACCTTTATTCTCTGCAAAGTGTTAGAAAAGTGCTTTTGGCAGATTCCTAAATCATGCCCTCTAAGCAACACTATATTCCAGCTGAATGCAGCTCACAGGAGCAATTTAAATTCTTTTACATTGGTTTAAGCCTTAAATTACGGCCTGTCAGGGCAGATATACCTACTGCTTGGATTATAGATGGAGTAGGCAGAAATGTAAAAACAAGGGGAAAAAAAACACAAATAAATAAACAGCTGAGTCCTACAAGGAGGATCCTCTCATTTATTTTATTGTGCACCAGGGAGTGCAGTGTTTACTAGCATGTTGTGCTGAAGGGATGTTAATGGTGTCAGAATATTATTATTATTTTCTTTTATGAGTAATTGAGACATTTCTAAATGGAAATGTTTATCAATAAAAGAAAACAGACCCATTTGGGGTCTCCAGACTTGGGGGCAATAATCTGCAGAGCCACAATATCGAGAACAACTACATTCATTCATCTTCAGACGCTTATCAGTTGCCGGGTAGAAGAACTTCATGGATTTCAGGAATAAAAAAAAACGGCAGCACTACTGCCCCCAGTGGAGAGCTGGTGCTAGAACACTGAAAGTAACAAAACTGAGGCTAAAGAGCAGCTTTGTCAAGACAGAACAAACTGATTGACTAAATATATACAACTGCAAGTGTTGTGGTTGAAAACAATGGATCTTTATCAGTCTTTTCAGACAAAAGAATCCCAACAATATGAAGTAATTGGAAAACTATCCTGGGCGAGTATTGTCAGTTTTAACAGGTAATTAACAGTAACTGTCCAGATGTCAGAGAGCTGTCGGCTTAAGAACGAGTGATAAAAGAGAGTGAAGGTGAAAACCGTACACACTCACACATGACTGACTCAACACGGAAGTCTGTGGGATGAAGAAGAGTGTAACATTACCAGGCCCAGCATTTATATCTGCCTTTTGTTCAGTGAGCGGAAGAGGTAAAACGAAGTGAGAGAGGGAGCAGCAACAGACCACACAATTAATACAAACACAAATTATGTCTGTTGTCTGTTGTTTATGTGGCTCACAACCCATGCGCAACTTTTCACACTTACTACTCACAAACGCTAGTATGTAATATTTACTATGAAACCCAGAAGTTGTTGATGTTCAGGGAGGGACATAGGAGGGAGATATACATATATATATATATACACACACAGTATATATATATATATATATATATATACACACTGTTGACATGATCTCAGGGACTGAATATTATTACAATCCGGGCCAGATTTGGGCCCCGGGCCTTGAGTTTGACATTTTATTAGGTTCATGTTCAAAGGTGGGGGCCCAGGCGGGGGCCCAGGGGTTCACCTGCTCCTGCCCACAAAATATTATCTTATTGGTTTATCTCTATTTTATATATTGCATAAATACTAGACCTATGAGGGCTGCTGCAACAATGACATTTTCAAATAGGCTGCACGTCAACACAGTAAAGAATGCAACATGGAGTTAATGGCTTGTTATGCATGACTTAAGCCGCTCCACTACAGGCATATCATATATTAGCTTTTAATTCCACATGGTCGCTTGTTCGAGACCTTGTGATTACATTTGCAAAATGTTCATTGAATTGTTGCAACAAACAGGAGTTTCCTGATTTCTGGTGCTCGATTCCTGTGTCACTCTCTTTAAAATAACACGATTGTTACTGATGCAGAGCATAAAGAAATAAAACCATTGAATCAGGTTGAGTCAAATACCTGCAAAAAAGTGTTAAGGAGCTCAAAACAGGTTTTTCCATATTTTATCTCGGGGAGCTTAAATCACCCAACTAGATAGATAGACTAAATGGATGGATGGATGGATGGACTATCCATCCATCCTTAGACTATATCTCAACTAAACCTACTAGCCATCCATCCATTTTCACTCGCTTATCTGTTGAAGAGACGCGGCAGCAGTCTCTTCAACTTTCACCCAAATCACATTGCACCGTACTGTACCTTCCTGCCAGTGGTGAGCCCACTGGAAGCCAACCGCCCTAATTGTGAATAAAACTTGGCCAGGAGGTTTCACACCAATGACAAAGACATTGCCTCCGAGCCAAGGTGAAGGCCTAAACATACTATGAAAACAATAAACGTATATGTATTCATGCCAAATTACAGAATTTATATAAATATTTTTCGTTTGGGTATTGATGCATATACAGTAGTTCTGTGGCACAATGATCTAAAGGCACTGTCTTTGCGATCTGTTGGTAGGTCTGATTGCTGTACAGGTTCTTTATGGTCTGCAGTCTTTATTGATATGCAATACAAGACCAAACTTCCCTGACTTTACCCTTGGTATCACCTCTACTTTCAATACAAAAGGTGCACTGTTGAAAATAAAATAAAATTAATGAATAAAAAACATTCTGTATCTTTATGATATTGGTTTTTCTATTTTTTTTCCCCCAAAGCTACTGGGAGCAATCACTAAGAGGTTGAAGAACACATGCGGCTCCAGAGTTGCAGGTAACTGACCCCTGCTCATCTTTGTCATGGTCCTGCAGAGCCAGATCAAATACTATGGTTGTTGTCAAGGTTCATATACTGCAGATGTATAACTGAACTCCTTTATGGGGCCTCCATCATGCACATAGACACACACACACAGACACAGACACACACACACGTATATGTAACAATCCCTCTGGGACCTGGAGAGCTTTAATGACAGCAAGCTGCAGTGAGACGGGGTCAGCCAGGGGAGGCAGCGTTCACAGGCCACACACATGTAGAAACACAATCACATTACCTCACACAGGATACAAGCCACACACAAACACAACACAGGAGGGCTGGTAAATTCTCTTCACGTCCACACATGCGTCGAAAGACAAAGTTACAGACACGGGGACGTCCAACGGCACAAACTGACAGACGTATACGGGTTTTATTAGTATGTAGTCGTATGTGCAAACGTATACATAAAGAGATAGAAAAGGGAGCAGGCATCGAAGAGGGAACACTGGAGAAGGTGGGATGCAATTTGATTTGACCTTGACAGTGCAGAGGGAATGAGTGGTGCTGAGGGAGAGGAAGGGGGGACGGTGGGGATGAAGTGTAAAGAATGAAGTGATGGTTTAAGCCAGATGCCTGTTGCAGGATAACATGACCCTTGACTGGTGAAGATATATCACAGGACACTAGACATACGTATGACATAAACCGGCTGTATACACAACATAACTTGACAAGGAGCAGGAGAAGTTCAAGGTTGATCGCCAACCAGACTTGCATCAAGACAATTTGGTCTGATGAATAAGATAAAAGTTAGATAATTCTATGTGTCGATGGTTAACAACTTTAACTCCTTAACTATGTGGATCCCCGTAGCTGTCCGTACAGCCGATCATCAGCATCTCTTCTAAATGTGTGTTTGTTTTTCTTAAAAAGCCAAACTTTTCAATAATTTAAAAAGGTTAAAAAGAAACTGGAATAGACCAGTGGTTCTCAACTGGTCTCACTCTGGGACCCACATTTTCCTGTGGTCATTAAGTCGTGACCCACTCTCTAGAATTCAAACCAAGCAAATTAATTTTCTAAGAAAAACTTCACTTCTTTTAAGATCATTTTATTCATCAGAGTGCACCTTTCAAATTAAGAGATTTTCTAAAATAAAACACATGCTCAACAGCTGATTCACATTATTTAGCTGATTTTTGACCAGCTATTTGCTACCCATTCAGAACAGGTCTGCGACCCACTTTTGAGTCGGGGCCCACCAATTGAGAACCACTGGAATAGAACAGATAGTGGCATACACGTGGAGCACTCAAGGATATCAACAAGTCTTTGCAAACAACATGAGTCTTTGAATTTTTGGCAAAAAAACTTTTTATATCCTTAACTTCCAAAGGCAGTGGTCCATTATTGAGCATTAGGTGACCATATTAGGTCTTCCATCTGCTGTTGGTTAACTGAACCCTTTACTATTCACATTATATCTTTGTTATTAGACTGAACAAACCTGTTGAACTTATTTTTTTTCCAAACCTCAATCTTCCTTGCATCAAATGCACCTTAAAGTCACCTTGTAGTGTAATTTTAGTGCAGAATTTCTGCTAATCATGTTTAGATGGTACATTAGTTCACGCTTATTAAGGAGAAAAATATAGGTCCACATTTGCAATTACCTAAAGATACAGTATCTGCTCTGCCTGTGGTCTGGATTATTCTCTAATTGAAAATATTGGTGAATTGTAAAAAAAAAAAGAAACAGACAAAGATGTTTTAGGCCTGAACAGAAGAAATGAGCCACAATCTGAATTGCAAAGATTCAATCATTATCATCGTAGTGCAAATAAATTGAAATGTGATGTGGCCCAGTGGAAAACTTCTGTTCCAACTATTTTTTGTGTTGCACACAATGACTTCTAATTTAGTTTTTAAATTACTTTGTTTTTCTGCTAATGGGGGATTATATTATGCACTGGGATGAGACATTACATTGATAAAGACCGACATCATAAACGTTAGTGGATACACTACATTCACTGACAAGACTGATATTTTCAATTCTTAATGACTTCTATAAGGAGGAGAGTTTTTCTAGTTTCTACAGCTTCTCTGAGTTGTGTTGATCAAAATAAATGACGAAAATGTTTGCTGGCACAACTGGCTGACTGTTTAGAAGTAATATTTATCAGTACAATGAAATTTGTACAGATGATAAATTCACTTCTGTCATTTTAATTCATCACTATGAGAGGAAAATAATCAAATAAACTAAAAAAAAACACTTTGCCTGGAGACATTTGGCATATATCTTAGGTTTATTCCATTAAAATGCAATTTAGTACCAACACCATTAGTATCATCTGCTATCAGATGGGCATTTACCCCCTGCAGATTAGTAAACAAAAAGTGCTTATAGTCTTAGGATTAGTTAGTGCAGTTTGAAACATTTACCGTCTTCCGTTCTGTTTGTCTCCTGGACAGCCCTTAAAACATGGACAGCTTCCCAATGTGAATGTTTGCTGCTCTCAGATCAGCAGATACTAGACTGATGTCAACAAGCTGCTAAAACAATCTTTGTGTCATGTGGAAATATTTCCAGAACCTAATCGGGAATAACACTTTTTTTAAAATAAGAGCATTAAGATGAAATGCTTAGTGTGTTTGTACGTCTTTCTCCCGATGATAACAGGCCCTTCTGTTTAATCAGGTAACATTTTAAGTTTGCTTTCCACATTGTGGCAAATGTCAGGTTGCCACTGAGGTGCTCTGAGCATAGCACATAACGTCCAGGGTCAAAGCATGTCAACATCCGCACGAAGGCTCACAGTATAGTCCAGTGAGATTTGGGCGGCAGCCATGGAGACTCCTGCCCGTGACCCAGTAATGGCTGAGCAGAGGAAGATGAACAAAGAAAAGATTGGATAGATGGATAGATGGATAGATGGATAGATGGATAGATAGATAGATAGATAGATAGATAGATAGATAGATAGATAGATAGATATTAATTATATCTATATTATATATATATTATAGATAGATTATAACCACTTTGTTTTACCTGATATTAAAACTCAACCAGCGGTGAAAACACCTTTAATTGAAACCGATTTAATTCAGAAAATAAAGTGCTCTACTGAATAATGCATTTGTTCTTTATCAATGAAGTACTGGGCTATTTCAGCAAAAAAAAAACTCTGTAACTACAGAGTTTCACAGATGCATGTTAATGTATTTTAACAAAATGAACTGACATTTTTCATAGAAAACTGATAACAAGCAGAAAATAACGATGACTCCAAGCTTCAACAACATCTTTGATCCAACATTTCTACTCCATGCTCTGCTGCTGGCCTTTCTATCCATCATGACAGTTTAATATTCAACCTCCTCTTCCCACACTGTGTCCACCTATCAGCGTGATCTCTCTATTCTCCCAGCATTGTACTCCTACTCTTTTATCTTTGCTCCTGTCTCCATCTCTTCCTTGGTGACAAATACACATTTAGCAAATACTAAAGCACATCTGCCAACTCTTTGCAGCTATCACCAAAAATAAGAGGGAGGTAGAGGGGGAATATGACACAGCAGATGAATGGCAAAAACCAGGGTATGATACTGGGGAGGTGATCAGCTCCTGACTAATCCATATGTCTGATGGTGGTAGAAAGACTTCCAGAATGAGGAATCGCATGCGTGTTATGCATCTGCAGGTGACATAACTCAGAGATTACCAGGAAAAACATGCACTGAGCTCAGTTTACTGCACTCGCAGTAATCAGAGACATATATCTGCTTCCATCAGTCTCAACATGTTATTATGGGCTGGGGGCTAGCCAGTGAATGAAAGGGTGAAGGGGGGTTGTGGGGGTTGGTGGAAAAGCTGGAGAGGGAGTGAATCAGAGGGTTGAAGGAAGGGTGGGCCTCATGCCCTAAACTTGAACTTGACAATAGTGAGGGGGACGAGGTCAAGCGCTGAGGCTGAGCGGGGAAGCAAACCCACAGCTGAGTGACATCAATATGTATCCAGTCACAGAATGGTGGGGGACTTAATCTATTGACTGAGTTGTCTCACCATGCATACCTTAGAGTAAGATTAAGATTAGCATCTAAAAATGTCCTAATCCAACCATGAAATGAAAAGTGATTCATTTGTGAAACTGAAAACACTGAGGTGTAAATAGGTCAACCTCACTGACCATCCTACCTTAGTCTGAAGATAGTGGGGGTAGTAGTAGGTGTAGTGGGGGTACATTGGCTGCTGCTCCAAACGTTTTCCCATGTAGCTGGAATCTGATTGAAGGTCTTGAAGGCTGGAGACAGAAGATGGGAGGCAGGGAATCACTTCCAAAGGACTGGCCTGGATCCTTCAGATGCCTGATTCCAAGAGTTGTGGATGCAGAAGGGGAGAGAATGCTCTCTTTCCGAGGTGTGCGGTAAATGTGAAACGGAGGAGATGGATTAAAAAGGAACAGTACTTTTGGAATCTCAGTCAGCCTGTTTGTCTGGGAGCTTTCAGAAGGAGAACCTCACAAAACCATTCTTCCAGGGGGTTCTGGAAAAGGAGACAGGATCTTGAGTGGGAGCAGAGGATAGGGAAAATGTGACAAGATAGTATAGAATCAGTGCTGGAAACAATAGAGGGGATTTAATAGCCAAATGGGAGGGAAGAAGATAATAATGATGATACGGAGAAGGTTGAATGAGATTCAGTTGCCGGATCCTCGTTCTGTCCAGTCTTTTAAAGAAATCACACTCACTTCTTCTTCTCCTCTGCCCTAAACATGCCCAGTCAATTTGCTTTCCAGTCTCTCTCTCTGGTCTTTCCTCCTTTCTTCCCGTGTATCCGTCTGCCGGTCTCTTTCTTCCTTTCTCATACGTACACCAGACAGGACCCTGATCCCACTGTAAGCCTGGTTGTATCCCGGAGAACGCACGCTGTCCTCTGCTCTGAAAAGACAGTGAAATCAGCGATCAACTCACACATGGATGGAGGAGGAGAAGAGGAGGAGGAGAAGGAAGAGGAGGAGTAGGAGAAGAGAGGGTGGTCTGAAGCTGAAGCTGTGATTCTCTCTCTCTCTCTCTCCCTCCCTCCCTCTTTTGTTAAGGTCTGGAGATGGATAGGTAGATATCGCAGGAAAGCGGTAGGGAGGATGAGCTAACGGGAGACAGCGCTGTTCAAAAAGTCCTTTTGCTCAACAAAAAGCAGACATATTTATCCAAACGCTCACTCTGGAGGATGATCCTTCCTGATCCAAAGAGGTGTTTCCTCCAACTCTCTTTTCCTTTCTTTTCTCCTCTCCCTGTGATCCCTCTCTTTTTCCTCCAGGTCTCTCTCTTTTCCTCTCTTTCTCTCTCTCTGACGGCTTTCTTCCCACTGAGCCTGGCAGCCGTCACTGTGAGTGTATAAGTGTGTGTGTGAGTGGGGGGGGCAGCAGCGGCGTCGGCGGTTGTGGTGTGTGTGAGTGTGTGTGGTATGAGTGTGTGTGTGACTGTGCATGTGACTGAGAGGGGAGTGTTTGTGCGGCTCTTGCCTGTCTGCTCTTCCACTGTGCGTGCAGAGGCAGAGAGGGGCTCGGCTTCGCCACAGCTATGCTCCGCCTTCCCTCTCTCTCACTCATCTGTCTCTCAGTGTCTCTCTTCCTCGGTGTTTTCACAGAGCTACAGGGCAGTGGGAGTGGTTGGTCCTGCCTTCTCTGGAGCCTCAGACTGTGTGTGTTTGTGTGAAAGAGAGAGAGAGAAAGATGGGCTTGAGGACAGGAAGAAATAGGGGTCCAGGGACACGGATATCAAAAGCTGGGGTGAAAGTTGAAAAGAGGATACTGGAGGAGAAACATTTGAAAGAGGAACTTTCCCTGCTGCAGCAATGATACATGTTGACAGGGCAGTTGTTGGCCTAGTGGTTAAGGAAGAGAACTTGGGTCCGCAAGGTCCCCGGTTGGAATGCCCCAGCCGCCAAGTTACCACTGAGGTGCAATGAGCATGGCACCGTCCCCAATCACAGCTCCCCCAGCGCTCAAAGCTGCCCACTGTTCACTTGATGGGTGATGGGTTAAAGACAGAGGTCAATTTTCGTTGTGTGCAGTGGTGTAAATCACAATGACAAGGAGTTTGCTTTCCTTTTCCTTTATTTTGAGAAACAAGGCGTACTTAAAAACCTAGTACCGTACTCTAATCTCTCAAAAATAAACAGTCTATTATAGTGCCAAGTTCCTATGTTTAGATTGTGGATCTGTTTACTGAACTCAAACGGAACAAAATCTGTCAAAATGAAAGTATGACCTGAATTCGCTAGCCGCATCGCTCTTTGAGTTGTCGGCTACTGTAGTCAGTAAAACAATGATACTGTGCTTGTGTTTCTATAGAGCAGGGGTCACTAACTGGCGGGCCGCTGTCCGTGTCCGGACCCAGGGCTAATCCTGTACGGACCCGGATCTATAATCTATTCATACGGCAGATGAATTTAATGGGATAGTTTTAAGGTGCGCAGCTTTTTTAGTGTTTACGACCAACGCCATTGTAAACACAGGAAAAGCTGCGCCGGTATCAGGAAATAAACTGACCAATCGTGTACAGGTTAAATTATCACAGGTTAAATTATCCCACGTGGTGCTTTTCAGCCAATCAACTCTCAGCATTCTCGGCAGTAAACAGCAGCAGGCAGAGTGAGAGGGAGAGAAACAGCCGCCACAGACGGAGACGTGGAGAGAGAGAGAGTCAAGGGATACAAGGGAAGTGGGTTCAGAGAAACTGAAAGTGTTTAATTGTTAATTGTTGATTTGTTATGATTTGTATTGTTAAAGTGGTTGAGATTGTTCTGACAAGGTGTGTTAAAGAAAAATTATATATAAGCTGTTGCTACACCTTATTTCTCTTAAGTTAAGAGCTTTATTTGAAGATGGTAATACTACTACAACATATATATTGTATTATATAATATTATATAATATTATAGTATATATAACACTGTGGCAAGTTGGACATGATGTTCCGGACCTTTATTTGAATAATTTTTTTCAGACTGGACCTCTTGGCATTTTAGTTGAATACCCCTGCCATAGAGTGAAGAAATACCTACTGGGCCTCAATGTAATATTATTGTGTGTGTATAAAGAACCCAACTTGTCACTGGTTTTATAAAGAGACATGCTTACAAAGCAGATTTTAAACTCAAGCTGGAATCATCATTGAACAGCTAAGGAACAGCTATGGGAGTGGCTCGGCTTATGAGGAAAAGACTTATCTATTAAACTGAGATGCTAAAGAAGGGGAGTGAAATGAAAAGTTGACTGTATTGTTTTGTGTTTTGTGTGTAATAAAAGTGCCGGGAGTTGAAAAAAGGTTTGACTTATCTGGTGCACATTATAATCAAAAATGACGGTAATTCCCTAAACTGTGTCACATGTGTGGCTTCAGCTGTGATTTAATTACATAACAACAAAAACACATGCACACATATATGAAGCCGGCACTTGTGAGTTGGTTTCCAAGGTGGGCGGGGGTAACTGAATGCTCCAGCACACACACAGATGCTCCATTCACACTTGTTCCATGCAGGGCCCGAGGGCCCAATGTAGAGTATATGTAGCTGAGCAGTTATGTGGCACAGTGACCCACTGACACACTGCTGCCTGTCATGTGATCTAACCAGGTTTAAATAGTGCTCTTACATAAGCACAGTGAGCCATGCATGAAAAGGCGGCTGTGGCCTATGACTACAGCCGTGGGTGTGAGGGAAGAGAGACAAGGGTTGGCAGACAATGCAAGTTCACTGCTGTGGGAAAGAGCGAAGAGCGGGCGAGTGGAATGCAAAAAGAGCAGAACCTCCAGCAAGGCAGCATCTATATGAGTACATCTTCCTACAAAGGTCATTTGCATCCTTGAGTCTTCTCTTCTTTCGAAGTAAGCTGCTTACAAAAAGTCAGCAAGTAAAAAATGGACAGTCTGCTGTGGTGTGGTGGTTAGGTGTGAAAGGATCTCCAGATATCTGATATTGCCAATATTGCCAAAACACTTAATTTCCGATAATGATATTAACCGATACCAATATAAGCACGTGATTTCCCCTTAATTATTGTGATACCAGACCAGAAGCATTCTATAAATAACTCTGTACAACATAAAACTCTAACTCTATTTCAATATAAGGTATAGAAAAATGACACATTTTTTTTAACATTTTGTTTGAATCAGTCCTATGATTCTTTGTGCAACCTTTAAAGTAAACAAATAAAGTCTAGTGTTTGACAGAACAAGTGCAAAAAAAAAAAATCATTAACATTATAAACATTCAGCCCTCGCAACAATGGGCAAATAAAAAGACACAAAGATAGAAACAGCTTCGGTCTAAAAAGTCAACAGCCCTCTTTAAAGTGCAATAAGCGTTTCACCATCGCCACAATATAAACAAGTTCTATTTTTCGTCAGTGACATGGTTGTTCTTTATCGTATTTAACTTTGACTCTATGAAACATCATGTGATAAAGTGTTTAAATCTTGCCCCCAGCCTTGCATGACTAGCTTCTTGCATTTATTATGAATGAACACTTTTGTTATCCCCCAAAAACTCCAGACCAGTACCAATTACTGTATCATCGAGCAATGTTATTGTGCCTTCAGGTGTGGTTTGATGACATCCTATATCACGAGCCAGTCCAAGTGTCAGGACCCCATGAGGTTGTCCATGGCATTTGTAGAGACCGTGGCTTTGCAGCATAAGATTTTGAATATCGGTGGAAAAAACGATACGGAAAAGACGTTCGATACATTTTTACACTATTGTTTGACAAGTACTGGTGTACCTCAGTACCTCTGGTCTGGGACTACTTTTAAAGTACTGGTTTTGGACTGGTTAAGCTTAAGTTATGCTTTGCAGCTGGTATACTATTAACATACCAGGTACAGATGTAGAATCATCTCCGACAACTTAGATTTTCTCTGATGTAAATGAAGAGAAAATCAACAGCTACATTTTCAGGATATATATATATATATATATATATAAAAGGAACAAATCTCATTACTTAATAATAACTAATATAACTTTTAGTTTTTCCATTTCCATCTACTTACTGTTGACTGGATTGACCTATCACACTAAAGCATAATCATGTCACACGACTAAACCATAAACCATGGGGAAAAAATAATAGGTATTAATGTAACAAAGTATAATTCTGGACATTAGTCAGTTTTAGTCACAAACTCAGTAAGTACAGTATGTGCTACAAACTAAACATGACACAAATTAAGCCTCTAAACCATTGAATTGGTATCGGACTCTGATTCGGTTTGAATTCAGCATCGTTGTGTAGAAGGATCTCACAGAGTCACAGTGCAGCAGTAACAATGCCTGGAGGCAAGCCTGGACTCCTCTCTGTGTAACACTTCATTTTCATCCGTATTGCCTTGTTAACTATGTGACAAATTGAGTTTATTTATTGCATGTAGCGAGCCAAGTGTGTCATCAGGACGACATAAATTACATGTCGTAATTTGTATACAGCTATCACTTTTAGCTGTGCATTAGGAGTCCACCTCTGTAATTGTCTTTTTGTGTAAATACTGATTATGATTCACAAGGTGATGTGCTGTATAATGCTTTCTCTTTGTTGTGTCCCGTTAATTACTGCAGTGGCCGCGTTTTCCCTGGGGAATAATTAAAGCTGCTCTGGTTGGATTTTATGCTCTGCAGTCTATTGTTGTTTGCTGTGTATTTGCTCTAGTTTAACCTTGAATTTTGCTGATGTAGTGCCAGCGGCTTTTGCATAGATTTTAAAAGCCATCTGATGAACCTTGTAATAGCATGTTTTATGATTGTAATTAGCGGCAACAGCAGTGGCAGAAATGTTCTGCCATCTAAAAGAGAAGGAGCAGGAAGTTAGTCATCAGGTAAACGGCCGTACATCCTCCGCTGGAAATGCGACGTTCAAACCCTCCATAAACGGGAGCCAAGAAGTGAGTCAAACTAACAGGGTGCACAGCAGCATTAATCAGGCGGAAGCCATCAACTGAGGAGTAGATAAGATCAGTACGTTTATACATTATCACATCAGGCCTGAAGTGACGGAAGCCTGATGTGACGGTCGCTGCAGCATTAAAGACTAATTAGAATTAATTTTAAAACATAGGATGATTAAATCAACTATTTTTTAACTGCAACATACGTACAGCCAAAACATGAAACTATGAACTGTATGATCTTTCATCTGTTTATAAAAAGCACTAATAATTCACAACAAATATCATCCAATGCAAAGATCCAAAATGTTTTAGTTGGAAGCAACTGGACTTCTTCTTGGAGCATAAAGACGTTTCATTCCTCAACAGAGAAACATCATGTCATCAACAATGCAACTATATTTGATTAGGAAATATTTTCTCAGTGAAGACAACAACAATAAACTCAAAATGACTCTTTTGAGTCAAGCAGAGACATTGATACAAGATTCTAACTTTTTATCCCTTTTTATTTTTGATTGATTTGGTGAATTTATCTGCCACAACATAACGACCGGTCCGTGAAAATAGTACGAGACATTTAACGGGTCCGTGGCGCAAAAAAGGTTGGGGTACACTATCAACAGCAGAGATAATTCTCATATTTGAATTTTATCTGCATATATTTGGTGTGGTTGGTGGCCTAGTGGTTAAAGAAGAGGACTTGGGTATGCAAGGCCCCCGTTTGAATCCCCCTAGTTCTGAGAATCTACAGCAGCATCTATTTATTTTACAAGCAATTCCTATTTGATCACCTTGCTTTTCACGTTCCAAAAACTGCAAAAAACATTTTTGTGAAAAAAAACAAAACAAATATTGCCAAGGGCACAAAAATCCTACTGCTCCAATTTAACTTTGTTCTAATTTTAACCTTGATAAATCTATTTAATAATTTAAATTATTAAATAGATAACCTATACAGAATTTATTCAAGAATTTAAAAAATGTATTTAAAATTGCAAAATCAAATAAAATAAACTGCTAATTTTATGTTGTTTCACTCAAATTGGGAAGCAAAATTGCACAGAATCAGTTGGTTGTCAGTGCATACGTGTAGTCCGTGTCTATGGTAATTCCATGGAAATTAAGATACTGCTGACACTGCTGCTTACAAAACCAAGAGAGAAAGAAAGAGACATAGAGACAGAGAAAGATGGGTTTTTTTGTCATCTCTCTCCCTCCATTCTCCATCCTCTTCTTCTGCTCATCTCTCACACAAAGGACAGTCACAGCAGTACAGTTGCTAATTGCATTCTATTTAACAACAAATACAATATTAAAAAGCGTGAGAAGAAGCAGTCGAGCAGTGGAGCTGAATCTGAAGGAGGCTTCAGTCGAGTGCTGTATCTGTACTTTTCTGCACAGAGGATTTTCTTCTTGGCAAAGATGCTGCTTCCCATGTCCAGTGTTTGACAAAAAACAGACAAAAACTGACAGCTGGAGCAAAATATCAAAGTGTTGCCTTTGACACTGTGGGTTCTTACAGTCCCCGGTCATCAAAGCACTTTTCAAGTGAAGCAGGAAAGGCCATGCTGTGACTCTCATGTGTTTCTCTCATCGCTGACCACCAGATGTATAACAAACACTGGGCCAGAAAAAAAAAGAACAGTAAAAGCCTCTCGTCTGCAGCTGGGAAAATAGCCGAGGTCATGATGATGATGATAGGCCAATCCTACAGAAGCTGCTTCAGTCGTTTTCCAAAGAAAAACACTGGCCAGGATATCATCACATATCCATGCATGCACACACGCATGCATATGCACGCAGAGGGAAATGTCCACACATCAGATTTACAATGGAAAATGGACAATTACATCCAGTTGCTACGCACAGCATGAGCGAATTTTGTGAGATTCCCTGGATGCAAACTGCACACTACGTATAATGAAATGATTTGTGTATTGGAACAATCGAGGAGGAGTTCTGAATTCAAACACAATTGATAAAAACATCTCTGGTCTCAGTACTGTCTGTTAACATCCAACTCCAAATATGACAAACTGATCGTATTGTTTGTTTTGATGTTTGATGTCAAAACTGGTTTTCTTTCACATGTTGAAGTTTAACTGAAAGAAACAAACACAATGGTATTTTTTGTATCTTTCACTGTTTGATCCCCACATGGGCTCACACTGGGAGTCCCGAGTTAATCCAGGACAGTTTGAGTAGTCCAGTCTCCTGCAGGACTAACAATGACTAATAATATTTTATTATTTTATTTATTATTAACATGTTTAGTTTATTTTTTCTGTCTGAAAAATGATGTCATTATGGTTCAAACGTTCCCTGGGAAATATGAAAGAGATGATTAAATTCTTTAGGAGAGTCTTTCTTTAGGAGAGGGGTCTCAAACTCTAATAAGCTGAGGCCACCACCTACACTATCATTTCACTGAAGGGCCGTGTCAGCTCTCAGTGTTCAATACAAAAGAAAAAAAAATTATAAAAAAAATCTGTTTCCCATACATTCTGTGTAATACAACACTGAACCAGAAGAAGGCTGTGGGTCGGATTAACCATAAAATGTGGAGAACAAATCTATAAAATATTATAAATTCAACTTTCACATCAAGGTGGGGGCCGCAAAATATCGTTCCACGGGCCGCAAGTGGCCCACAGGCCACTGGTTTGAGATCCCTGTTTTAGGACCAAATGCATGTTAACTGTAAGACACCTTTTTCTTTGCAGGATGCTCTAATATGAGCTCTAAACTGTTACAAGTTTAGAGCGCTGTTATGACTTAAGGTTGTTGAACATTTTTTTCAGTTAACTGTAATATAACTTTGTAAACCATCTTACTGTGACAAACGCTACAAAGTAGTATTAAAACACCAACACATGTGATTTTTGAAGACTATTTCATTACAGTCAGGGTAACATTTCATATATGACGCCTCTGCATTTGATTGGACGATACTGCATCTCAGATGGTTCAGCAGTGAACAACTGCACAATGAAACAACACCACTGGTTGATTAGGTTATGAAAACTAATTCCGGGTTAAGTTACTTCCCATTTTCTAGTCTTGTTTCTATTAGCAGTAAATTTCCCCTGGTGAAAGGCTCTTTTAAAATGCCTGTCTGGAGGAATGTCAGATAATGAGAAGGGCAACGTAACAAACCTCTTGCTTTAATATTCAGGTCACACTCTAATGTGTCCATTATGAAAAGAGGCGTAAACTATAAAACAGCAACATCAAACACAAGACGCCATTATGATATTATTGGCTTATAATATCAAGAAGTGGTCATTAGCCAAATAGTCTGCACTTCCAGAGTGCAGCTGTAGTCATTCCGAACAAGGAGGAGAGATTCATGAATGAGCGCAATTCCATGAAAAGGGTTGAGAATGAACAAAGAAGACATTGTCTCAAAGCTGCTTATGTTTTAAGGAAGCATTTAGAGCAGGTTTTCAAAAGAAACCTCAGAAAAAAAAAACAAAAAAAACCAGGAACCATCACACTAACACTTTCCCCAACATATGGGAAAAAATCAAATCATCCAGATGAGATAAAACACAAACTATTCCTGTAGCCATTTGAAAAATCACTCTGAACCAATAACCTGCTGTACAACACAGTTCACTTCATTACTCGACAAAATTTAAAACAGCTCCTAATCACCTTAGGCCCGTCGAAAATCCCTCTCCTCGCCTCCGCATCCCATCAGTCCCATCCTTCTCCGCTGCCCCAGACGCATCGCTTTTTTACACAAATCATCATTTTATTGAAAAAGAAAAATGAAAGAGTACATCAGTGGATTCATTTGAACAA
The DNA here is from genome assembly GCA_016785265.1 of Paraplagusia blochii. Classification (NCBI taxonomy): domain Eukaryota; kingdom Metazoa; phylum Chordata; class Actinopteri; order Pleuronectiformes; family Cynoglossidae; genus Paraplagusia; species Paraplagusia blochii. The sequence continues at coordinate 105,967 of JAFBJS010007990.1, read as the reverse complement.
TTATGCAAATCAGACAGGAGACGGAGCCTTTATTAATGTTGAAGAAGTGTTGCATCAGATAGTGCAGAAGTTTATTAAGTTAAAGTCTAGTTGAAGATGAATACGCTCTGATTACTTCTGATATCACCATGGTGTGTATCACATTATCATCCCAGGCTGTGTCAGCGCAAAAACTCTCCCCGGACCTTTTGCTTCAGCAGAATAAAGAACAGGAGTTATTTCACAGCTCCAACGTGAAACCTCAATTAATCACCCACATGCCTGCATTGTTCTTCTTCTTTTTTTTTGTTTTAAACTTAATATTTTTAGAGGTTTGGCAATGTTTTTTCCAGACACCACAACTTTTTTATTTCCCTGATTCCACATTTTTCTTCAACCACTTCCTTCAAATCAGGTCAATTGTTTCAAACCTCACCTCATTCTCCCTGGTCCTCACCCCCTCTATTCCCTCCTTCCCTCTTGCAGGTATGAGGCGCTCGGGGCTGAGACACCGTGACTGACTGACTGGAGGCCGACACTTGCTGTTGCTCTGAGGGGTAATTAATTTCAGCAAACGACCGCCACGTCTGTCAGCTTTTATAAACGAGCGTTTACGTGCTATGGACAATTTAACCACTCCACTGAGCCTGCATTGACAGGGAGACGGGTAGAGGGATGTGGGGAGGGATGAGAGGTAGGGGGTGTCGGGATGGGGCAACGCTGCCAGGTGACTGATGGGAGATTTAATCAATAGAGTAAGCACATTTACTCTCGTGATGCTGCTCTGCATCCATATTCATGGTGTTAATTCTCCCAACGCCTACACTGTTGCACACCATAAAATATTCTAATGCATGAAGGATTTCACTACTCCTCATCAGGCTTCATCAAAGGTTGGCATCATCACCGCTAATTATGTGTCATGTCAGGGTCCAAATATAATCATGACACCCGTGTCTCATGGGTTTAACTCAAAAAACAAAATAAGGCAAAATACGTTCCATTAGTTTGTCTGAGGTTCAAGTCTCTGTCTGTGAGAATACCTGTTAAACAACTGAGAGACTGGATATTAATGCACTATACATGAATACTGTATGTTACAATGAACTGCGTTTAGATCAGGTTAGCTGATGATCTATTTTTAGGAATAGGAAATAAGTTCAGTCCTGCAAACCACAAATTCATGAGGTCATTAGAGGGACAACACAGACAGGAAGGATTGGAGAAAAAGAATGAGAGGGTATGGACATGTTCAGGGAAGGGACAGTGGATACATTGGTAGAAGAATGATCCCAGAGATGGAGCTACCAGGTAGGAGACAAAGAGGTGATTGATGGATAGAAGAGATAGAAGATAGAAGAAAGAGATAGAAGATAGATGAGAGGACATGGATGGAGTCAGAGTTGAGGATACAGAGGACAGGGGAGATGGAGATTGTTGACCTATTGTGGTAATCCCTGTTAAAAAAAGGGACAAGCCGAAAGGCAAAGACGAGGAAATTATTCTTAAGAAATGTTGAATACAATTATGATAAGCATTATTATAATCATAGTCTTAAGCAAATATTAAATGTTGAGAGAATTCTGCTGGGAGTTTTTTTTCCATCTTCCAAACACAGTATGTTGCTGCATGTTGTCAATAAAACAAACTTAGCCTGAGTGTCTCTGTGACTCATTATGACTCAGGGCTGTGTAAAATTCCTACTTTTTTCCTTTGAATTCCCAAGCTCAGAAAAGTTTTGGTGCCACACCACAGTCCCTGAGCTCTCAGTCAGCTGATTCTCTGTTTAGCAGTGCAGCCACGCTGCTTTGTTCCCGTTGCCAAACCAAGTTACACGGCCTGCCTTCAAGTCGGTGTTTTCACAGCTACACATATATTACGCTGTGACATCCAGCCCAGGGGCTCGCGCTTCTGGTAGATTGTATGACAGCGGCCTTTATAGGTTCTTCAAGAATGTATGACAGCACTCGTCTGTTTCAATACATGGCAGGGGTAACAATAGCACAGCGCAGTAGTAAAACACAGCCAAACGTGAGGTCGCCACAACTGTTTCCATAGCTACATCCGACTACAGGGATTGTTTACGGTGAAAACGAGCGATTCTTTACATATATGCTGAGCCATGGTTTTTGCACTCGTGTAATGTGCCTGAATGTGTGCTGCGAGCTTCCATTGTGAATGGAGCACCTTTGAAAAAGACTGTGAGGGCGCCTGGAAGCAAAAAGCCAGCGCAATGACTTTTAATGGTCTGCCCTTCACCAGCAAGTTTACCATACAAATATAAATGCACTGGCTGTAACACCCAAGTACACGCAGACATTAAAAAGACATGCTTCGCCAAGTCAGTGTAGTGTAATCAGGGCATTGTAATGTGTTTACCTCTCTGAGGTACGGGACTTTGATTAAGGAGCAGTCGTCTGGAGGGAAGCGAGGACTAGAGTAGAGAGGAGACTGCTGTCAAACTTTTGGCTTTCAATCTGATTTTCTCCACCCCCCCCTGGCAGACATGTCTGTGCAACGATCAATCAGCAAAATTGCAGCTCGTCCTCTACAACAAACTACATCCGACAAAATATCGACCATTTACCACCACAACATCTGCCACATATCACCATCACACAGACAAGAAGCATCAGTCTAAAAAACACAGCCTTGTACTGTCATTACTATACCATCAGTTCCAAACTCTGTGCCCACTGGTGGGCAAATGTTTTGCTATGGTTAGATGGCATGGGGAGTGGGGGATGATTGTGGGCAGTGGTATCCTAGTGGATATGAAACCGCACTGGGGACCGGAGGGTTCTGGGTTTGATAGAGGTCGCTTTTGTTGTGTGCAGTGGTGTGAATGTCAATGTCACAATGACAATGAGTTTGCTTTCGTCCCTTTTTAATTTGTCCAGCCAAATCTGGCCAAATAATGCCATTAAATTCTATTCATTACATTTTATTATCACTGTCATTAAACCTCTGTCTTTTCATTCTAGCATTCTAGTCTTCAAGCTTGACTTTTACACACCATAATCTTAATTCACACAAACGCTCCATCTTTCTGCTCAAGACCTGGCTAATCTGGGTCAGCATGAGGGTCTTTCAAAGTCATTGAGTACAGTCAATGTTGAAATATTTCTGTAATATTCAAAAGCGGCTCAAAAACAAATAAATGTTGCCCAACAACAGAGAACTTTAAACATTAAAACAAGTCACTTATATCAGTGCTTCCCAATATTTTTCTGTTACGCCCCCCTAGCAAAAATAAAACAATTTGCGTCCCCCCACCCCACCACCTACTCTCCGCTGCAACTATAAATAACAGCATTTGTCTATAAAATAGTTCTAGTTACACCTCTGCATAACATCGTATCCTTGTTAAGATAAAGAAACAAAAAAAGAGATATAGTTCAACTTACAAGGATGTGCAATTACACATTATTGTAGTACGACAGAAAAAAAAAGCATGTTCCCCAGGGTCACTCATGCCCCCTTCAGCATCGCACCGCGCCCCCCCAGGGGGGCCCACCCCACACTTTGAAAACCCCTGACTTATATGATATTTTGGGCATGATTCAAGACAAATAAGTCTAAAATCTGTCCAAGATAAATGTCTACTTCAGATCCTGGATCTGTTCATTCATTCATTCATCTTCATCTGCTTATCTTTTACCGGGTCTCAAGGGCAGCAGTCTCCACAACAGCCACACAAATCACACTGCACCATACTGTGAATACTTAGTGAGTAGGATACAGTATGTGAGTGGGGTTGGTGCTATGGTACCTCAATGGCTATTTTTCAACTTGTGGATTCAAACCTGAAGCCTTTCAGGCCAAAATCCACTTCCTTAACTACTAGTCCACCACTGGAAACAGGATATATTCAAAACTGTCATTTTACTTCACTTGTTGTTGATGTGTTGAAGCCCAATGCTGAATTCATCTTATATTGTTACACTGCGTGTCAAGTGTCACCAACAATTACCATCAACTGTAACTCATTACATGTTTTATTACTGTAGCCGATAGCCAGTATTCTTCCTTTCGATATTAACGTGTCATTTGAGGTGTCTGAAGTTGAAACAGCAGGTCCAAAGGATCCATCTTGCGGGTAACACCTTGTCAATCCCACAGAGCCTGACAGACTTGTAGCAAAGCTCACCCTCAGCCATTATTCTACTACATCCTTCCTGCTCCATTAAACTCAACAAGCCTAACTCAGTGGCCTTCATTCCTCACCGCGATGGATTCGGCTTCATACACTGGTGGCTTTTAACAGGAGAGGGGCAATCTAAGGGGTTGGGAGGGTTGAGGCGGGGGGGACTAAGGAGTGCATCTCCCTTGTTAACACAAAATATGTCAGGCATTGCCCTTGTTAACTTTAAAAAAGAATAGTGTGTGGAATAAAATGAGAAAACAATATTTTACCTTGTCCCTTATGGTGGATATAAAGATACGGCTCCCTGAGGACTGATGCAAGGACCTAACATCTGCAGTAAAAAAAAAAAAGTCATTAAGTTAAACCGCCCTTGTCCTGCTGTGACATTTAATTGCCCAGTTTTAATATGCGTTGAGGAAGCACACACTGCCAGCCTGTTCCTGCTTAAAACTTCAGTCAGCATCTATCGATTACAGGATGATAAGTTTGGAACGATAACGTGTTTTAGTGAAGTGAGAAATCATTTTCTCACAACATAGAAGCTAATTAGACCAGGCTGGATTTAAACAACGGAAACCCAACAGACCCAAGAGGTACTGCAAACAGATTGATAATGGTTTGCTTGGAAATTATCTATTTTAATCATTGTTATTGTTGGGGACAGTAAAAGCGGCGGTGCTGTCACCAAAACTCTTATATATTCTCTATATCAGTGATTCTAAACAGGTGGATTGCATCCAAAAAAATGGACCATCCTCAGTGGGTCGAAGGACTTTGCTGCAGCAATAACAAATGTTAGAATATTAATATTCATCATATTTGAGAATATTTTTTATTGACAGAACAAGTTATTGTTCCCGTTCTCTTCTGGGGGCTGTGGTGGCCAGACTTAGGTTTCAGGTTTGCATCCACCAACTGCCCAGTTACCACCGAGGTCCAATCAGCAAGGCACTGTCCCCACACAATGCTCCCCTGGTGCTCAAAGCTGCCCACTGTTCACTTTGGTGATGAGTTATGCAGACATCACATTTCGTCATTTGCAGTGGTGTGGATCACAATGACAAGGGATTTGTTTTTCCTTCCTTTGTGTGGTTTCCTTTCCTACTCAATGAACTTTGAAAGACCCATTTTTCTTGGGTCACAACTTGTCATTAAGATGTGATGGTGGATCCTGAAGTCAGACTACTTGACAACCACTGCTCTATAATTACCATTTTTGTCTGAATATTGACAATAAGGTGTACAATGAACTGGTTTTATTCCTGGTAGTAGAACAGACAAATTCTACGTAAAATAGTTACACTAATAAAGGAAATTAAAAAAAATGGACATAAAAATGTTTATGAAGTGTTGATCTAGAAAAAAAACGACACCAGAAAGTACAATTATTTGTTGATGCTTCTGTAGACTTGTATAAAAGTGTCTAGTCTAGTTTAACACAGACCTCACTGTAGTGTGATAACACTGTCCCTTACTTGGACTTTTCTTCAACTGCACAAAGCCTTGGTGTGGTCTAATCCAGGGGTGTCCACACTTCTTTGTCTTTTGAGTTACTTTTCAAATGACCAGGTTGAAGTGATCTACTGTACCTAGATTGAAAACTCTAAATATATTTATCTATATAAACTGGATATCTTACTCTCTACATTAACATATAGCATATGTTATACTGTCTGAGTCAATACATATATGAGTCTCACCTTATCCCAGTGATTAGCATCTTGAAAAAGAATTGCATCAATAGTTTTAATGACTTTTATTTTTTTATATTATTGCTCAGGATCTACCAGCACTTCTTTTGAGATCTACTTGTAGTTCCTGATCTAACTATTGGGCACCCCCTTGTGTAACATTTTTTGAAAACAATATGAATATTTCAAGTGTATTGTTCAGCCATTATTACCTGTGCTATTGAAAAACATTAATTTTCAACTGTATTTAGAAGTGGCAGTGGCTAAAGGATGTGTTTATCCTGCCAGGAAATGCAACACAAAACAAATATCGCTGACAAAGAAGGGTAATATTATGGTTGCACTGTTTCAAACGTATTTCTGAAAAGGTCTGGTGAGACAAACTTAATCTTTCCTGATAAATTATTCACAGTTTGTACATTTACACAAAGTCTGTGGCACAAAGTCATTCTTGAATTTAAGTTGTTTTGTCAGCAACTAACTGTGTTACCAGCTCCTTGTGGGATATATATGGTCACTGTATATCCTTATGTTTAAACAGTCTACACAAAGACCTTTAAGGTAAAGGTTTGATTATAAATAACCATCAATCATTGCAACCAACAAACCAGTTCCAACATTAGAAAAAGAAACCCAGCTCGTAGAGCTGTGAAGGCAGACAGGTAAAAACAACACAGTCTGAAACACAGTTCCTCCAAAGTAATATAGTGAGCTGAGATTCTGGAAATATGTATCTGGGACAAAGCATTAATATTTCATTCCATATTATGAATAGGTTCTTTGTATAATTACACTTGGAAAGTTGTCCCCTTCAGCCACTTCATGTCACTTTAACATGAAAAAATACAACCCTTTCTACTTTAATTATAAAAGTTCTCCAGGCCAGTTTGCCACGTTATGATCCATTCATCAACTTTCACATGAGCGTAAACTTTAGACTCTGTCAGGGGAGGCATTCACTGCAGGATTTTAATATCTCTTTAATGACCTGTTGTGTGAGTTAAGGGATATGATAAGAAAATATAATGTAGAAAGAGATTTTTATGTGTAAATAAATATAATTTTCTAATGTTTGTGTAAAATTCGGATTGCAACTGGAAACGGCAGTCATTTCAAAATGGATCTGATAAACCTTCATCTTGGTATTTCTTTTGCAGTTGGTGGCCCAGTGGTTAAGGAAACAGATTTGGGTCTGCAAGGACCCCTGTTCGAATCCTCCCACCGCTGAGGTGCCCTGAACATGGTGTCATCTACACACGCACTGTTTCCCGGGCGCTGGCTTAGCTGGCTGCCCCCTGCTCACAACGGTGATCGGTCAAATGCAATTTCCCCAAAAAACTTGAGACGAACAACAACATCCTTTCCTTTACTGATGAAGAAATAAACATATTTCTTATTCCGGCAGCCCAACTTCAGCAGAGCTGATTCAGAAGAAAATGTTGTAGTGTGTCTGCCATAATTAATTGCTACAACCTCTCTCTCCGGGGCAGTTAACTGACAGCGTTTTTCATGTCTGGAAAAAAAATCTGGAAAAGATGCTTTTCCTGTGCTTCCTTCCTTTCTTCTCCCTCTGTCACCGTTAAAGGCTGTGGAGCCACAGAGTAAATGCACCAGGGAGGAAATACTGGACACGGCTCTAATGGCTTTCATCTTCTCACGCTGGGAAGCAGCTTCCTGTTTTTCAAAGAACATGCTAATTAGCAATGGATATAAACATGTACTTTGCCCCTGACAAGATGCAAACAGATACTTGGCACAGCAGAGCAGCAGCACACATATAGACTCATACTGTACATACACACCCACAAATACGTTGAGAGAAACTGCAATGACTCAAAGCAATATGAGGATTTACTGCAAATTATGCAAACAATAATCCACTACGAGGTAGCAGTAACGATGAACATAATTTGTTAAATTAACTCGATTCACAATAAAGTTAATTACAAGTGCATCACATTTGCTATCACTGCACCGGTGTTGCACTCATACAGACACAGACGATGGAGAGCATCACATTTTAAAGGAAAAGGAAAGAAAATCAAACTGCTTGTCGTTGTGACATTGTGATTCACACCACTGTACACAACAGAATGTGACCTCTGTATTTAACCCATCACCAAAGTAAACAGTGGGCAGCTTTGAGTGCCTGGAGAGATGTGAGTGGGGACGGTGCCATGCTCAGTGGTCCTCAATGATAACTTGGCGGTAGGGGGATTCAAACCAGTTCCTGTGGACCCAAGTCCGCTTCCTTAACCACTACCAAATGCCAATTACATTTTGATGGAAAATGCATCTGGAATCAACACTGGTGTGAATGTGTTGCTTTCTGATTCTTGTGTCCTATCCACTGAGGAAGAAACAAATGGACATCAGTCTGTCATGTCATGACATATAAAAATGTATAATGTGGGCTGTGAGAAGAAAGGGCGCTGTGTTTTACTTTAAAAACTTTTCTTCTCGAACTGCATCAAAATCTTCAATACTAACGGTTAGTGAAGTTTTGAATTGCTGACTCGTTGTGGACAGCCTGATCTAGTAGACTAAATGACTTCATAAATCTCCATGGGTTTCTGTACCTCAGAGAAATACAACCACAGTTGATAGAGGCCACTTAAATTCAATTATCTCTCATTCCACGTTCAGCTACAGTAACACGTGCGGACAAATACACACAAATGCATGCCTGTGTACAGACACATCAGTCATTTCAGTGCAGAACAAAATTGTTCCTCTCATTACTGGCCTATCAGCACACTGGAGCACGACTGCTCCAGAGCCCCCTATCTGAAATTATGTAGGCACGTTACTCTGCGGCTCACCAGATATACAGCAAATAAAAAGATATTAAAATCCTTTGGGGATGTCGAAACTATGACGGGAATTAAAAGCATCGTTAGGAAAGAAACTATGGCTGTTGTTTTGCCAAGCGTCTAGTGAATACACAACTTATTTAATGCGTTCAATCCGGGTAAAGCAAGGGATTATTCTATGGCATTGCCCTTGAGATAACCACATGCAGCAGCAGTGATTGATATAATCTATGATCTTGTTACATCTTTTTGATGTTTGGCGTTTCTTTTTTTAATGTTTAGTTAAACTCTATTAATCCCTTGGGAATATCCTACAGGAAATTATGCCTTTGCATTCAATCCATCACTGTAGTGAGCATGGGTCAGCGGGCTGAGACAGCGCCTGCGAAGCAGTGTGTGGGGACGATACCATGCTCAGGGGACCTCAGCAGTAATTTGGCGCAAGGGGATTCAAACCGAGGACCCAAATCCGCTTCCTTAACAACTAGGCCACCAACTGCCCACCAGAGCATTTGTTTAGACAGATATCGCATAGGAACTAGTTGGTAAGCATAAGAAAGCTCTGTTCAAATTTGCCACTTGTACGCCCTATGTTGGATTTTGCTACATTTACTTTCTTGTATTTGCATTGATTCGTTTTTTACTATTTTACTTTAAATGTTTGCTCTTCATGTCTCCGAAGTATAGTTTTTTCTGTTCTAGATACAGGTTGCTTTAACCACAACCATTTTATAAAAGAAGCCTGTACTGCATACGGTATATTCATCCTTTGTCCAATTATGTGTCACTGGGTCACAAGTTTGAGTACAGAGTTAAAGATACTGAGATTGTCTTTAGGAGAGACAAGGATGGACAGGATCAGGAATGAGGTCATTGGAGGGACAACACAGACAGGAAGGTTTGGAGAAAAAGCTAGAGAAGCCAGATTGAGATGGTTTGGTATGGTATGTTCAGCGGACGGACAGTGGATACATTGGTAGAAGAATGATTCTAGAGATGTGGCTACCAGATAAGGGGAAATGTAAGGCCAAAGAGGAGATTGATAGATTCTGTGAAGAAGGACATGCATTGGACATGAGGAGGAGTTGAAGATGCATGGGACAGGGTGAAACGGAAAACATTGATTAGCTCTGACGACCCGCGAAAAAGGGATAAGTGGTGGTGTCATTTGGAAAGTAACTCCAGAGGCCAAATGGAATGGATGCCCCAGTCATAGATAATGACGTTACCACCACGAAAACCATCGATGAGCCAAAGGAAATTATGGACTTTGGGCGGTAGAATTCAAGCAACAATGCACTGTTGATGATTGAGGTAAAGGAACCATGAACCCTGGTGGCTGTGACCCCCATTCAGTTGCTGGTCTTAAGAACAAAACAGAAAGAATGAGGCATTGGTCTCTGATTTCCCAGATCTCAACATAGTTTGTTGCCTGTGGCTCACAGAAAAGTCCAACTCAAGGAGACCCACCTCAAAGTGCACATTGTGAATAGAAAAAAAAAAAAGTTTTACTTTAAACCAAACTTCAGTCAGACCACCACACCAATGCTCATGTGGCTCTTGGCACAGTTCAGATAAACTCCTCTGTAGTTCTTGGATTCTGGACAGTGCTTCATCACATCTGTGCTCCTCCACCTCCTGCAGTGGCTCGATGGGAGATACTGCCAATAAATCTAACTGTCACATAGCAGCGTTGGCAGGGAGACTGAGGATCGAGCGGTTGAAATGCAGAGAACAAACAGCCCAAGCAGTCAAGTGGTCTAAATGATCACACGTGGAGAACGTCAGGAAACGTCAGCGATTCACTTTCTGAATATATCTTTCTCATTCATGGGATACGCATTCATTCAGTTTAGCTTTTCCGCAAAATTCTGTAACTTTCCCAGAATGTATTCAATCCAAAGGTATTAATTGAGTGCGTGTGTGAGCAACAGTCATCCTCAGTGTGACTCAACTCAGCCATAAAAGCACAGAATGCCAGTAAACTCAATCGACTCTCCCTACGTAGAAAGGAAATTTCACCACAGCTTCATTGATGGCTACTGCATCATGAAGCATCCTGTTGCTACTTCCTACGAGCAGGGGTCAGAAGGTAAAACACAGCAACTGACAGAGACGCGCATACATACAGTCATGGAAAAAAATTGCTGTTTTCTTCAATTCCTTGTTCATCTTAATGCCTTGTTCCACTAAAGGTTTTTTCACCTGGGGGAAACAATGAACACAAAACCATGCAATGACTAAAAGCACTGTATTTGTCAGTACAATGTTATTGCTAGTCATGTAGTGATTTTTGTCACTGTCAATAAAACCATGCAAAATGGCCAGAAATCAGCTCTGAAATTCAACTTAATTATGAGCTTTTTTTGTTGTTATTATATTTGTCCAGATTAATGTAGATTAAGTGGAAGCAGACTTTTAAATGGACTAAAAATTAAAGAAAGAGTGGTCTTATAATTTTTTCCATGACTGTATGAACAGTACTAATATAACCATATGCAGGGGGTAGAACCTAGAGTGATTAAAAAGGTTAATTTTTTCTTGGTACAAAAGATGGATTTTAAATAGGAAAACAAATACTAAAATGACTTCAAAGAGTAGTAGCAATTTACAGAATTACACCAACTTGTCAAAAATATTACCGCACTAATGGGATTTTTTTATTAATTAAATGGATTCACATTCCTCTTAATTATAAGTGCATCACATTTTCTACCAGTGCACCGGCGTGTCGCACTCTCACAGAGACCTTGGATTCTGATGTAATTTGAACTCAGCAGAGAAGCAATATTTCAGATGGCATTAAAGCGAAACGCATCTGGAATCAACACAGCGGTTGAAAGCATTTGCATTCTGATTCGTGCCTATTATCTTCAGAGACGTTGCAGTGCTATTAAAATGGACTTTATGCTTCAGTTTCTCCTTCAGCGTTCCATTAAAATAAATTTGTGTAGCTGAACATTTGAAGGTTGGGTTTTGTTAAACTAAAACAGAACGTTCACTTTCAAATATTTTCATTTTGAAATGCGTCAAATCTTAAAAAGAAGACGCGCTCTGTAATAGGAGGAGAGTGTGGGCCCTAACAAAACCATTAAATCACACTTACTTTTGATTGGCCAATTAGTTCTTACTTTGAAAATCTAACAAAACATATGCTGATAAACACGCCGCAAGTCATTGATTTGCAATTACGTCTTCTTTTCGGTTTATTTTAAGCTTTGGTTTTAATGTGTTTGCGTTAAATCACTTCACAGGTCAAACATAATTAACAGACCTCCAGCGTGCACTCACACTACACCAAAAAGGAGTTCCACATTTTTTGCCATCTTGTTAATTCCGTGCTGCTCATAATCTTCCTATCTGGAGTCGGTACAGCACAAAAATCTTAAACAGAATGAAGAAATAGGAGGACAAGCAGAATACGCTTTACGGGAGTTTAATAGAACCTGCAGTGAGAGAGAAGAGAAAGTTAAGAGAGAAGAAAGCTAAAGGTAGTAGAGAAAAGTTGGGAGGGAGGCTGATGTGATGGATAGAGTTTGAAAAGAAAGAGAAGTAGAGGGAGATATTCGTGGTCTCCACCAGCTACCCCACTGTCAGACGCTCAGCTGTGTTCCAGGGGTAGGCGGCCAGAGAGGAGAGAGAGAGTGTGTGTGTGTGTGTGTGTGTGTGTGTGTGTGTGTGTGTGCCGCATGCACCATGAGTCTAGGGACCAGTGGGGGGCTGACAGATTATCTGTCGAGAAGCAGGCTGGAGTGTCCACCTCCCTCTCTGTCTCTCTCTCTCTCTCTCTCTCGTTCTCTCTCTCAATCACTTGATTCACTCTGTGCTGTTCAAGGTCAATGCAACACTGAAAAAGTTTTGGAAAGAACAAGCTTCCGGGAGCTTGAGAATGAATCTGCACTTTCCAGCGCATCCGGCTTGTCCCTCAGCTGTCACAGTGTCACGAGAAGAAGACGTGTGACTCGTCCACTTTAAACCTCTCATCTTTTCATTCATCTTCATCCGCTCAACTGTTACCCAGTCACAGGGTCCGCAGTCGACACAACTACCACCAAAATCACACTGCACCATACTGTGAGCCTTCCTGCTGGTGGTGGTGAGCCCTCTGGAAGTTAGGTGGGGACGGTGATATGTCCAGAGTATCTCACTGGCAGCTGATGCCAGTCATTCATAATATATAGGAACTTAATTCCAAAATTACAACTTCAAGTTCATTTAGTTTATTGCACTCTCGTTACCATTATCTATAATTCTGTATAACAGAGCAGAACAAAGAAAAAAAATTTGGAAAAAGCAATGGTATGCAGAAATGACCAATTAAACAGCTTTATTACTATTACTGCTACTTATTAAATTACTATAATAAATCACTCTTAGTTAAGGCACTTTTTTCCGCTTGAGGAAGCAGACTTGGGTTCGCAAGGCCCCAGGTTTGAATCCACCAGCTGCCAGGTTGCCAGTGAAGTGCTCCGAGTATAGGACCGTCGCAACCCACATGACTTATATGGGTTCACCACCCACTGGAAGGCTCACAATATGGAGCAAAGTTATTTGGGAGGCTCAAGCTGCCCCTGTCTGCCGGCAATGGACAAGCGGAAAATGAATGAATGAATTAATTCATGGAAAAGAAAACTGAATGAAGAAAGTAAAAAGGGTAGGAAGAAAAGAAAGTGAGTAATGATGACAGCAAGGTAGAAAGGAAAGAAAAAAAGCATTAATAGTGTAAATATTACCTGTTTAGGAACGTGAACACACTCCAGAGGAGTAGAATGAAATAAAAAATCAAGTTACTGGACTCGCAATTTTGCTCAACAAGTCCTGACAAGTGCAAAGAAGATTATTTCCCAAAAGCACCAGAGTTCATTTCTGACATAGTGAGGAGTTTTAGACCTGAACCACTTAGACACTTTGTTCACACACTTTATAGTGTGACAAAGTTCAAGACAAATATCTGGACAATATACTGGTTACCATGGATGTCCCATTAGTCATAACTGTCTCATTCTCTAAAACCCACAATGATGCTTTTGGTCATTTCCACAGAGTTCTGTTGGTCAAGTCCAGATTTACATCAATCAAATTGGGATTACATTTCTTTCTCACTTTTTTTAATATCCTCTCTCACTTGCAACTTTTGAAATTCCTGTGGCAGCTGAGTCATTTTTCTGCTCTGTATCATCTTCCCAAAAGTGTTTTAGGACTGAACATTCAACCGGATGTCTACAACAGAGAATGTGGGTAAGAGGGAATTCTTTCATGTCCCATTTAGTCCTGAAAATACCATTAAATCTCTTCCAATTTAACATTAAATTGCTGGAGCTCAGACCAAACCTCTGTGTTTATACAGTATTTCAGATTTCCTGGCTCTGAGAAAAGACAAACACTCAATGTAACTTATTCATAAACCTATAAAATATTTTATTATTTATGTCCTCATGAAATAAAGCTGTAAGGTGTTGTTTAATGACAGTTCTTTTCAACAATATCCTTCATTTGAACACATTCTGCTCCAAGTTTATCCTCCATGTTTCTCCTTCCCAACCATAACTCCATCAGCCTTTTTCATCCAAGCATATCTTTAAAAACCCCAAATGTTCCATTAAAACCAATTTCCCAGCCTCACACTCCATCTCACCCTTCACCCAAAACCATGTCTGACAACAACACCCCACCCCAAAGTTCCCACTCAGGAGTCTTAATCCCAGTCCATCCAGGGTTGGTCTTCTCCAGCCAAGACCACAGAACTTTCCTGAGACACCTCTGAGTCTCTCATGGATTCAGTTGCGGGAGCCGTTAAAAATGTGACAAGATGGAAATCATGCAAATACCACTTTTAACTTTGATCAAAACACACAGCAGAAAAACCCTGCACACAGAGAAGACTCTTCATCATGACAAAAAACCAAGTACACTGTGTTCTGACCAGCCACCCACATTGCCAGTAAACAAAATAACCAGCCAGTACAACAAGAAGCCAGACATTCAACGAAACAACAGGTTCCACTTTCCATGTCTCCATGGAACCTGTCGCTGCATTCCTCTCTTTGTGAGGTGGCTCCTTGACTCATGGAGTGCTTGGGTTACAGGAAGTTAGTCATAATAACCTCAGCAGAAGCCGGTTTTCAGTTCGCCTCCAAACAGAGACTAGTCTTTGCACAGCTGCAGGCCACTCAGCTGAACTGAAGCCGCTCATCTTAAGCCCACCATACAAGAACCTTAATTACAGGTTCTCTCACAGCAAGGCAGTTGCAATTGTGAAATTACACAACGACTCTCGTCTGCGATCAATTAAATTAAACCTAATGATGCAAACTCAAGAAAAACTACAAAAACAGAACTGTTTCATAATAGGTTTGACTCCGTCAGAGTTTAGGTCTACATCTTTGCTCTAATCTTTAACAGTTATCTGGCAAGTTGGTTATAAAGCCGTAGGAAAGAAATTTACCCCCCAAAAGCATTTATTTCCAAAGAATTGTTTTTCTTATTGGAATTGGTTCCAAATCCACTGATTGGGAGCTCAGTTGTTGAGTCCAGTGCTCATACTGATTCAGAACATCAAGGTTCAGATATGCAAACATCCTGCTGCTCGTTGCAGAAGTTACTGTTGCAAAACATGGCTCGATAAGTATGGGACTAACAGTCGCGGAAGCACCGGCAGCAAGCTGCGCATTTCCTGCTCATAAATATGCATTCAACTAATAAAGGTAATAAAAATGGGAGTTTTACATTTATTCCCATAGAGAGTTTAGAAAGCACAACAGACTCTATGGATTCCACAGTGTGTATAATAAAACCACAGGTCAAAGTGCTTGGCTGCTCTGCAGTAAAACATCTTAAAGCAGGTTCAGTCCAGGTGGCTCATTAAATTAAATATGGAAAAAGATAGCAGTGAGACGACTAAGTCACAGACATAAAGAACAGCTGTACAGATTCTCATGACAATGGTTTCCTGACAAGTCAATAACCCCCCCACAGCTCCCCTAACTAGAAGGAACCAGATCCACAACAGAGCGTCAACTTTGTTCCTGAGATCGAACCGAACTAAGCCCAAAGGAAATAATGCAGGAATCCACTGCGATGACTTTTATTCAGGCAACAGAAATGGAATGTTAGATCGAAAATCTGTGTCTGGAATGTTGGTCTTCTGTTATTACTCATGTTATCATTAGTGGAAATACAGCCATGTTAGAGAAATGAGTAGCAGCTGTTTTTAGAAGTGAAATGTGAGAATGATTGGCCCGGCCACAACCACACACAGGCTGTCAGGGTCACAGACGTGTGCAATGAAATAAAAAGGTAATAACAGGGTTCAGCAGCCTGGTCCCTCAGCAAAATCCACTTTTCAAAGACATGTAATAAACAGATTGAAACTTGTGCTGCACAATGTAACTGAAATGAATCATGTCCAAAATAGTGTTTTTCATCGTGAAAGAAATGATTACATAATTTTATGTTTATTATTATGTTTAACTAGGTTATAGACATGACTCACTTAAATAAAGTCATAGCATAATATAACAGAGGAAACTTGAGTTTTGGAAAAAAACAAAGCATAAATTTATGTTTTTACACCAAGTCTATGGTGCAGTCTTATCTAAATAGCACAAAGTGAAAACTAATTCAGAATGAAAATAATTAGGTAATGGGTTAAGTGACTGTAAACCACTGTGCCATGGCACATTAGTGCAGTGATTTTCAACCTTTTCTGAGCTGCGGCACATTTTTTACGTTTACAAAATCTTGAGGTGCACCACCAACCAAATTTGCATTTCAACACAGTATTTATAATACATGTAGTTAATAATATAATTTGAACATGTATTTATACTCACTTAGTGTGGAATCTGGGCCTGTTTTTATGAACACAAAGTGGATATCCTGGCAGGAATGGTAGAAAGACACACACGAAGTTCTTGTTTTTTGTTTTGTTGACCTCTCATACTACGGCCTTCTTCTAGGTCAGAATTTTGTCCAGGGCCCTGTTCCCTTCTCAAAAACCTCTCCGTCACTGTCACTTGCACACTTTGCTGTCACTTGCTGTTACGGTCACTGTCGCGTGTAGCACGGACACGTAGCAATAGCACTATTGTTTTCACAGGCATTTAAAGTCTGTGCTGCCACCCGCTGGAATAGAAGAGTATTACATATCTGCCACACTTTTATACAGTGCAGACACCCAGCAATGTTTAATTAAGTTATATTAGATAATTTCCCGTGGCACACCTGGTGATCTCTCATGGCACTTGTGTGCCACAACACACTGGTTGAAATTCACTGTATTAGTGTACAGTGAGATGAAGTTGAAATTTAGCCAATGTCACTTAAATAGTCTAAAAACTATATTTATTGTAATTAGTTTGGTGGTCTCTGATCTGATTAATTATAATATACTGTTGAAAAATATTTTTGTGTCTTTCTTCAATTTCTGCAGCTATATCAGCAATGTGTTCAACTAAACAGGCAAGGTTTCCCCTGAGTCAGTAGATTAAAATTCCTTTAAATTAGATGATTGTGTTTTATTAATTATAAATTTGTAATTTTTTTCAGGATTTTATTTCATGTAGAATAAATGCAACTGTATTTATGCTTAAAACTTATTGCAAAAAAAATGATTTTTTTTTTTTAACAACTTGCTGCGTTTTTAATTAGGAGCTGACAGTGAAGAGAAGGAAAACAGGGAGGCAAGCCTGCTGAGGAGAAATAGATATGGCGCAAAAGTGAGAAGGAGAAAAAATGAGGAGAAATGAAATCAATAATGAACAGCTCCATAACAGGAACTTAATCAGAACAGCAGGTCCCTATATTGCTCCTGACTAGAGCACGCATCACTGCCGTCGATTCAATTTACTCCCCAAACCCTGAAAAATAAATAAAACATGAAAAATAAATTGAGACGCTCATTCAAATTCATTAGAGCCCGTCCCTGTGTGCAGACAGGACATAATATTCACTTGAAGAAGAAGAAGAAGTAGAAGAAGATGGAGAAGGAAAGAAAGAGAAAGGAGAAGGTAAAGGAATTACTAGAGCGCACACACACACACAGTCCTGTCTTTCCATAATTGAGCCACGCTGAATAAAGTCAGCAACAAATGCAAAGGAAAAAAAAAACAAATGAGTAAAAGGCAATGTTGCGTCAAAATGCAAGCTGGGCGGCCGATGATGTAGGACGTGTGTCCAAGAGCTGCCGTATGGAAAAAGTGTTTCGTCTGACGGCAGCCCAGAAGTGATGTTGTAATGGTTGGATCTTTCTAACACAGCCTTTTCAACTTACTCTATAACTCTCTCTCACCACTCTTTTTTTCCCTTCTCTGCATCACTCCTTCACTCACACTCTTGCAGACAGCTTCATAATGGCTGACACCGCCTCAACACTGCCACTAATTGAAAGATGAACGAGTTTATTTGGGCTCAATCCATCACGCTGTCACCTAAGGAGAGGAAGAAAGAAGAATGTTCTAAGGGAGAGAACAGAGGAGACAAAAGTAGAGGAAGGGAAAGGAGAGAGGAGGGATGATGAGAGAATAGGCAAGTCAGGAAAAGTGAAAAACCCTCTGAAGAAGGGAGAACAGCAGTAAAAGCAACAGGCGGAAATGAAAAGTTACCAGAAAGACGCAGGCTCACAAGCTTTCATTAAGATTCCATTAGTGTGAGATCCACTAAGTCACCCTGTCTTGACTGGTTGATATTATTAACATTACCATATTAGGTTATAGGTGTTCGCTTAAGTTTGACCATAAATATGATTTTGGTTGTTTGAATGATATAGAAATGGAAGAAATACGATAGTTCAAAAAGGGTTTAGTTGTCAGCACCTGGACTTCTTCTTGGAGTTGAAAGAACTTAATCAGTTTCTTGTTGATGTCAGAGGAAACTCTAGCAGTTATCCTTCCCTTCACCAGTGGTCTAAAAAGGTCTGACCAAAACAACTCTTCACACCTTTGTCCAATGTTGAAGTGAGTGGTTGAGGAATGAAACATCCTTCAATTCCAAGAAGAATTTCCCATTCAAGTCCAGTTTCTGACAACTAAATCTTTCCTAAATCCTACTGTATTTTCAGCGAGACTCTTCCTCCAGACCCCGTTCAGACACAGACCTGGTTTAGGTCTCAGGGTCATGGTGTTCAGTTTAACCCCCAGATGTTTCAGAAGGTTCTATTTCACAGGCATATGAACATTCCCAACATAAAAATATTGTCTTGCACTGTCTACAAAAGAGAGATTGTTGAAAATATTAATTTCGTTGTTCATGGGCATCTTTAACCAACCAATTACTTTCTGTAAAATAATTGTGAAACAGAACTATAAAGAACGTAATCCGGCAGAAATAGGTGAGTCAATAAAATAAAGTTAAGTTTGGGTTCAACTCCATAGAAACACAATTTAAATACATTTTTCAATGACTGAAGCAACTGTAACCCATGAGTTTTGTGTATCCATCTCACATACTGGAAACCAATGAGTTGTTTGCCTTCTCTAAAAACTTAGATGAAGCCCAAACCTTAATTTTGGAGACACTGAATGTAGCGTAACCAATCTGTGAGCAAATATTCCACAAGCTGTTTTTAAAATCCCTTGACAAAAAAACAAAAAATATTACATTCTTTTAAGTTCTCAGTTGTGCGTCATAAAAAGATTGCGAGTTCCGGACATCCTTGTGAATTCTCAGTGAAAACGCCACAATCCATCAAAGAATTTGAAGGATGCTCTGGCGCAGAACTACAGTTGCGCAATTTCCTGGAAATTCAGCCATTCTCGAATCCTTCCTACATTTTCAGCTGCACCATTGGGGTAAATACTTTGGCCTTGAGATAAAAGAGCGACATGAGATGGGATATAACAATTTAGGGAGATCAAACAGCTGTGAGAGAATTCTCTTCCTTCCCCATGTTGATTCTAAAAAACAGAGGGACTGATCCAATTTTTTTATAGCTTTCTATAAAGGACACCAGTGACAAGGTTAACAAGCCGTCAGATTAAACCATGGAGGAATAAAAAAAACGAAAGAGAAATTTTGGGCAAGTCTGGTCCTCAACTAAAGATTTTTAACGTTACATAATCTAGTCATCCTTTTCGTAATTAAAAGTCTAGGCCAGCACCTGAAGTACTGATCTCATTCTGATGTTGGAGAGGATAAAATACATTGTGACATTGTGATGTTATTGCTAAGGCTCCCAGAAGTTAAGAATGGTGTCAGAGATTTTACCCAGTTGCTGGATTTGTGTCAAATACAAACAGAGGGCTATCATCTCTGGTGAATGGGGAGATGTTTTTGTTTCTGGTGCGGGATTTGGGACAAATGATTATTATGTCAGTGACAACACAGTTGAGATGAAGAAAGTTGGATGAAGACCATTGCAGGGTTCAGCACAAGTCGAAAATTGTTCAAATAGAGGTTTGGTAGAAAGGTGACTTTGGAGACAGAGATAATATATGTAGACTTGAAGTCAGATTTAACTAACAATACAGGGGGAAGGAGGTAAGCTTCAACATATACTTTGAATGGATTTACATTATCAAGCAGGAAAGCAAACTTTTTGCCATTGTGACATTGTGATCTACACTACTGCACACAACAAAATGTTACCTCAAGATCTAACCCATCACCTTAGTGAATAGTTGGCAGCTTTGAGCTCCCAGGATCTGAGTGGGGACGGTGCCATGCTCAGTGGACCCCTGTAATAACTTGGCAGTTAGTGCTCTAAAGAATTCTTCAGAAATTATTGTCTGACTTCCTTTCTGCAGGTAATTTCCCTGGAGGCTACATTAGGAAGTGTTAGCAAAAACATAACAAACTGAAGGTGGGCTTCAGCACGTCAGCTGAACCAAAGGACAAAGATCCAACGGCGGATATTGCAGTATTAATTTTGTTTATTTTTCTAGAGACTGAGTCTACTGGTGAAGGAAGTAGTTTCTTCCATATTTGACTGTTATGCCCTCTACAAATAAAAGAGGCTTCAACATCTGACTGTTGTGACTAACTCAATTAACGCTGCAACATTTGATCAAATAAAAGTCCACGTCTGCCTCACTAATTAAATACAGCGGCTGAAAGAATCCCACGTGTGTTTTATTACTGCCGCACCTACACGTATGCAGGCATGAGCACACCGACAGAGCTGTGTGTGTTTGTATGTGACCACAGGTGCATGCTTGATCCACTTTGTGTGTTTAATGCTTGCCTCGTTGTTTGGTTGTGTGTTTTTCTAACTGGTTGCTAGGCAAATGATAAGATAAAGCTTTGAACAGTGACACAGGAGAGTTCCAATTTGCTCTTTCACTAAGCTTCTGAATACACAATAGGCAGGAGTTCAGCAAAGTTCTCTTAAATGGCTGCCGACTCACGCGGTGCTACATGAATATTGATTTGTAAATATTGAATTAATTATTAACTATATTATTCCAGAAGAGGCAAAAAATGTCAACAACATTTCTTCAAAAGTATGAGCACATATGCTCACTAGAATCTAAAGTACACCAGAGATTTGTGATCAAGGTCAGGAAGTTTACTTTAATTATTTAAACAGCATTATTTACCATTAGCACTCAACTACAGAAAAAAACTTTAACCTTTGCTTAAAGCTTTTATTTGGGTAATTTTTTTCGTTGATGATGAAGGACTTTTACATGAATGCTGAAAACACTCAAAATCACTGTGCCTGGGTTGTGCTAAAATTGCTGGAGGTACACAAAAGGCACTGTTTAACTCAGTTTGGTAGGCAAAATCTTGTATTTATCCTGACTGGATAAGTATTTGGAGAATATCGTTAATAGTTTATAAAGGCATATATGTATATATCCAGTTGAGGTGTGCAAATAGAAAAATGTGGGTCCTTCTAACGAATGATGTTCAGAAATGCTCTGTGAAAGACTCCTTGCTCTATTAAAATGGTGGTTGGGGAAAATCTTATACTAATACTTTCTAGACTAGACTAATACTTTCGTCTGAATATATATACATATATATATATATATATATATATATGTAAAACCTTCTAACTACAAGTATCAGCAGCTGCTCAACAGCCACACGACGTATGTTAGTAAGAACTACAACTGCACTATTCTCCAAATGAAAATCTAAATTTGGTCCAATATGTATTGTTCCTAGTGCAGACAAAATTATTTATCTCCCACTTATGCTTGAGAGAGTGTGTTGCACAAGAAAAAAAAATCGATACATAAATTGTGACAAATATATAGAGATGACTTTCCTTGCACTTCCATCTGCAAACGATGAGCCTGGTCAACTGCTGCGTGTGTAATTTATATCCTGTGTTTATGGTGAAAAAAAAAAATGCTTTGCGGCAAATGGGAAAATGTAAAGCATAACGATCAATTGGCTCCAAATACTGTTTGTCTAAGCCTCTTCATAAAAAACTGTATTTGGTTCACACACCATTAATTCACCGTTCACAGTCTGTTGCTATGTGTGCTAGTTAATGAGTAGCGATGTGCTGTGTGTGTGTGTGTGTGTGTGTTAGTGCCTGCAGGCGCGTGCGTTTCTGTAAGGGCACCACTGAGACTCTCTTTTATGATGCTCACAGCAGCAACCGTGACAGAAATCCCACAGTTGGCTTGGTTGCATCAGCCCCTAATTCTAGAATAAGGATCATAAAAATGACACTGCTGTCATATTTTCACCATTTCCGCCAGACGACTGGCTATGCAGTGTGTGGAACATATGAACTCGGTTCATCTGGAAAGTGTGGGTCAGTGTAGCCTGTTCTGGACCATTTGTGCTTAGTCAACTATGGTCATGTATTTGACACTGAGGTGAGCTGGAACTGGACATGTACTGAACCAGCCTGGAGGCAGATGAACTACAAACAACCGAGTGCCTCAGATCGGTAATTAACAGTTTGCCCCGTCTAACACATTGATTTATTCTGGTTGGCAATAAAATGAAAATATAAATTGGAAGTGCTAGTTAATCATCATTCCATTAATAACTTCATAACATCCAATAAAGGCCATATGATGTGCTGCAGTGTCAAATTATTATCTGTATGGAACAGGGAGTAAATAAAATGATCTAGAGATGCACCAATTGCAAAATTCTTGGCCGATACCAATTCCTGGTTTTAAAGGAGCTGTCAAAACCGTTTTTTTTTTCTATACCGGTTTTCTATCAGGTTTCTATCAGGTTTGAAGTCCAAATGTCCATTGTAAAACTGATCAGGGGATTGGGTGGCGTCAAGCAGTTTGCGTTAATGGCTTGAAACACTTTCAACATTATCACTATCAGTTCCACACACATGGTCATTTGTACCGTGGACTTAAGTGTTGTACCAGGTTTTCGAAGTCTTTGTCCAGTGCCATGAACTCCATTATTTTGCTAGTGGTGGCGTTGGATGCGAGTCATTGTGTTGGCTAAAACTGTGTAGGCCAATTGGCTGGTCACTGATTGGGCCGGTTGGATATGTAACCAGTGTTTTTAATTCGGCAGCCCATTGATCGGTGCATCTCTAATATTATCCATTTTAATGACTCACAAAAATACAACACAACACAACTTGAACTACTGACTCTGACAACATATTTTCAGGATTATTTTTATACATGTTAGACATCAAAACAAGGCTAGCTTAACTAACCCTACTAACTCTTTCAGCTAGCTTCTCTTGGGTTGGGTTGTACTTGTGGATCTGAATTTTCCATTACTGCCATCCAGATATGAAATGGAAACACTGCATGTTTTATAGATTAAAAAAATATATAGATGACGAAAATAGCTCTGAGCACCTTACAATAAGCGAAATAATTAATTGTATTCACCTCAACTGGTGAAATCTCATAAAAGGTACTTAAAGAATTGTAGCCAAAATCATGAATTCTTTCAGTCAGAATAATATTTATTAAAAAAAAGGCCCAAATTGGGAGTCCGACGTGCTCATTATTATAGAGTCAAAGGTCCAACATTTTCCTCAGTATTTGCACGTGGTGTCATTTCACTCCTCTCCTGTCTACCTTCCTCACTCCGTCCTCTATCTTACACTCTCCCTTGCTATATCACTCCATCCATTCTTTCTCTCTTCTGCTGCCATCCAACCACTCCAGATTTGAGTAAAACATCAGGTTTAGAAAAAAAAAAGAAAAACAGTTTTTACTAGGACAAACATAAAATCAATACTTGTTCAGTGTAAACACAGTGCACGCACCGTCAGACAGGTCTGCCAATGATGTTGGCTCCAGGAGTCCAACTTAGTTTGGTGATAAACTAACTTACCTACTTACCTTTAACTTAACAAGTTAAAAGTTGTTGTTGCACCTGTTCTACTTAAAGCCAAACTGTGATCACTCAGTTAAATAAAGGATAATAATTTATAGTGCTGAGGACAATCGACAAAAGAGTTTAAGAAACTCCTCACTCTTACATTAGCGATGAAGATTATCAGTCATCCATGGTTAAAGTCAAGGCTGAAGGATTTTTAACTTCATTATATAACTTCTGCGAGACCAACCATGATGGATGGATTAGAGACACTAGGAATAGGTAGAAAACAGGAGGTTCTCTTTAGGAGAGACAAGGATGGACAGGATCAGGAATGAGGTGATTAGAGGGACAACACAGACAGGGAGGTTTGGAGAAAAAGCTAGAGAAGACAGATTGAGACGGTTTGGACATGTTCAGAGGAGGAACAGTGGATACATTGGTAGAAGAATGATCGTAGAGATGGAGCTACCAGGTAGGAGACAAAGAGGAGATTAATGGATGCAATGAGGGAGGACATGGAGGTAGTTGGAGTTGAGGATACAGAGGACGCGGGGAGATGGGAAATGTTGACTTGCTGTGGCAACCTCTGAAAAAAGGGACAAGTCGAAAGGAGAAGATAGAACTTGTGTAGTCCCCTATAACATAACCTCTTGGATGAGAGTTGAATTGTATTCAAGAAAAAACCATTAACCTTAAATGTTATTTTAAGAATTTAATATATTGTCTTAGCATCGAATAAAAACAGGGTTTTAATTATTAGGTCTTAATTATCAATGGTAACTCGTGTTTTTTTTAAACATTAGCACATCTTTCCTGTGATTATTTAGACTGAAAAACCTAACTGCTTGACAGCCCCAGTTAGAGAACAAGAAGAATATTATACCTAAACATCTACAGGTGTTTGTTCTGAGACTGAATTGTTGTGATGGCAACATGCCGCAGTGTAAACAGACAACTGCATGCTTAAACAGTGAAACCAATTTCACCAATTTACCTCCTTCAACAAACTCCCCTTCACTGAAAATGTAAAGTCAAGCCCCACTGGAACCCTCCCTGTTCCCCTGAATACAACAGTCAATACTTTGTTGATTCTGCGGCTCCAGCATCGTGTAACCAGAACATCCGTGGGAGCCCACGGTGAATAAAATGTGCCTGTTTAGTGTTCCTCCAGCTGGGCTGATCTGAAGCGACAGAAATTCATGCAACAGCCAGAGTGTCTCTCAGGAGACAAGAGGCTTCAGATGTCGGCAGCACCACCGTCGCTGCAGCTGTTAGAATTATGTGGATGAAAATGGCACTAATCTACTACTCTTCATGGGGACTTCACTCCGATTTTGGGGACATAAAAAGAAAATAGCATGCACTCGTCTCCTGACAGTGTGAGAGTAAATGGAAAAGGGTGAAAACTGAGAGGTAGGTGAAAAGGGTAGAAATATGGCGAAGAACATTTGACAAGCAGCTTCTCGCCTGTTGTTCGGCAAAAAAGGCATCTGATTTCCCCAATCACTGCTTTGTTACTGATGCACCTGACATGGACATGCTCATGCTGTGCACACACACACACACACACACACACACACACACACACACACACACGCACAAACACAGATATGCACACCTTAGCATTTAGTCGAAGATGCAGTTTTTAAACAGTCTCTCCTGGGAAACCATGTCAACTAAATCATTTTTTTATCATCACCCAAACCTGATTTTGCAGGCCGGTGTGCAGGCTGATGTAGCAGATTCTCCTTAGTAACTAGGGCAGGAGCTGAAGCCTGAACTCAATTCTGGATGTAGTGTAAAATCACAGGGGTGTGCTCACACACAGATATACAACACATCATTTTTCATAATTATTCCGGGGATGTCTTATACATCTTTACGCATTATTTTTCCTGCTCACTTCCTTACATTCCTTGGGCTAAAAAAAAGAAATTTGTTTGTAAAGCTAATAATAATATCTCACTGTCACGGTCTGTCGTTTTGTCAAGGTGCAGCACGTTTCTTTGCGAATAAACTCCACCAGAAATGGAAAATAATTTGACGGCAAATGCGGCCGTAAACATCAATAAATGCCAAGCATCACATATTTATGAGTAATGTTTCATCTCACTAAACTCTGGAGCTATACGCTGCATTATTGCCAAATGTCATCCTGCTTTTCAATAGCTCATCAGGCTGAATGGAGGAAGTGTGCCATCGTGTAGGCTTTCAATGGCTTTCTCCCAGCAGACTGCAGCTCTCCCCCCTCCTGTGCTTCTCCCCCGTGTGCTTCTACACCCCCCAGGCTGCCTGACATTTATACTCCAGTGAAGAAAAGGGAAAGAGAGGAAGTTAAAGAAAGGATTCTCCCCCTGAAGAGACAGAAAGGAACTGCACTTTTCCTCCAATGCCGTGACCTGCTCCACCCCCGTCTGTCAACCACTGGTCAAAGCCATCTTGCCTATATTCTATGCATGGGAGTGAGACATATTGTAGTGAAAGGATAGTTTTCTATTGTTAAAAAATTGATCTTAAAACCCTTTAAAAAAAAGAAAAAAAATATATTCTTTTCTGCCTTGTTGCAGATTGTGAAGACAGTCAACACAATATTGGGAGTTAAAGAAATTGACCACCCCATAAAATGCTGCAACTGCTTGTTTTATGCATCTCCTATAGATGAATGCAAGAAAAAGAGCTGTGAGTGACTGCTGAGTCCCGACCCAAACTACTAGACCAGGGAAGTGGCCTAGTGGTTACCATTTATAACAGGGCAGTGGCCTAGTGGTTAAGGAAGCGGTCTTGAGTCTGCAAGGTCCCTTGTCCGAATCCCCCTACCGCCAAGTTACCGTTGAGGTGCCCTGAGCATGGTATCCACCCTGGGTGCTCAATAGCTCCACTACTTACTTTGATGATGGGTTAAATGCAGAGGCCAAATTTCGTTGTGCGCTGTGGTGTGATTGTGAATCACAATGACCAAAAAAATAATTCTTTCTTTCAAAAGTGGGTCGCAGAACAGTTCTGAATGCGAACAGCTGGTCAAAAATCAAAACAACATGAATCAGCTTTTGAACATGAGATTTTTTATTTTAGAAAATCTCTTATTTTGTAGGGCACAATCTGCTGAATAAAAAGAATATGTTTAAACTAGTTTTTATAAATTTTTGCTTGGTTTGCTTGAGAGTGGGCCCGGACTTAATGACCACAGGAAAACTTGGGACCCAGAGTCAGACGATTGAGAACCTCTGGACTACAGTATGGTAGGACTTACGTCACATAAATTGACAGTTTTAAAGAACGTACATTCACAAGTTCAAACACCACACTGGCCCCAGAAGCAAAGTACAAAAATTTAGACTTCAGCAAAGAAACAACTCTTTAACACCGATCGGAAGCAGTGAAATTGTGGCTGATTTGAAGAACTGTGTGTGTAATGTAGGACACACGTCCAGACTGAGTGTTTTACTGCAGTAACGGTGGATTACACGGTCGTTCAAGGATCTTGGGTACTGTGGCCTTGTTCGCCTTCCTTTTCCCATCGTTCATCCCTCTCCACATCTACGCCTCTCTCCTTACCCATCCATGCATCACTCCTATCTTCCATCTCTCACTGTGTCCTCCCACCATTGCTCTCTCTCTTTACAGCCAAAAGGCTGCTTCTCATAACTCTTCATTAGAGCCTTGCAGGGACCATCGACTGCATTGTGTAAGAAAGCAAAGTCTGACCGTACTCTCACACTCTCTCTGTCTCTTTTCTCTTTCTCTGACCAGAGAGACAACTGAGCCCATGAGACAATTAGCTCAGGCTGGAAAATAACATCATACTCCAGACTCCAGTCCTCAGTATTCGTGTGTGGGTGCTAGAAGAATGGCTACTACATGCTCCTCTCCAAAACGATGACGCATACATTTGCAACTTATAAACTAAACTCTTATTTACTAGAGAAAAATAACAGATTTTTAGGATCCACAGGGTTGTATACAATTTGTTAAATATAATTAAATTAAGGAAGTGATTCCTTCAATGACAGCATTTAGTCTTCCATATAAGGAAGACTAAATGTGTGCCAGTATTTAATCAAATACAGAATATTGACAGAGTTTTCTCATTTCACAGAGCAGTGTGTTGGTATGATACACTGTATGTTTCATTCACAGTGACTTGTTAAAGCTCATCTAGGGCTCAACAATAGAAAACTTTGACCTGATATGGATAATCCTCCGTCACTCTGACATATACGTCAGTGTTTGTGTGTCAGTTGGTGTAACTGTCTAAAAGCATCAACTAAGGGGTAATTCCACTGACAGATATGAGGGAAATTCCACCGTCTCCAAAATATACACGTTTGATTAGGATTGTAATTTTTTTTTTTTGCAGACAATCACTCTGGGGTTTTTCCACACAGTTCTAATAAAGAGTTTTTTTTCTTGAACAACAAGGTCATAAAAGCACTCACACATTTCCTGGTTTTATCACACTTCCCCACAGGCTAATGGGTACAGGAAGTGTTTCAAATGGTTTACCAAAGTTGAATCGACATTTGAATCAATTGCAAAACTTAATTAAAGCTACAACACCAGCACCAAAGTCAGTACTCGTGTGGTTGAGTGTAAATAAAACAACGTCTTATATTTTATGGCACATTTAGCAACTTGAGATGATATTAAAACTCAAACAAAACGATAGACTGGGATGAGCTTTGGGTTTTCACTTTTCAGCCTTTATATGAGACAAATGTAGATTTCCAGAGAGAACCCTTGAGGAATCAATAAAATATCCATCCATCTGTCTGTCTGTCTATATGTGTCTGTCTGTCTGTCTGTCTGTCTGTCTGATAGACAAACTAAATTCCTCAATTCTAGTCACAGTAATGGGAATCAACAGATAAACTCCAGCCGTTTACCCTGGCCTAGACGTCTCCTGTAGCAAGAATTTCCAATAATGCATATCTGCAATTCCCTACCATTTCTAATTGATTTTTTACTGCATTAAAACTTGTGGCAGCACTGTTGGAAATATATAGTACGAGTGTAAGGAGTAAATAGCAGCAATACAACTGAGTGGTTCAGGGCAGAAATGTTAAATTGTATTTACCACAGATCATGTTCCTCCACTTTAATGTTCACACTGGTGAAAGGAGAAACATAATCTATTCAGCCCAGATTTAGTTGAAGCATTTTTATCAGTTGCTTAACATTAAGTGCTGCAAAGTGCAAAGTTATTTTAAAGCTTAAAAGGCTGCAAAAATCAAACTTAAGGCAGTGAGCAGTGCTGCCATCAAAGTCCATTCCCGTCAATGTTTTTTTTCACTCATTGCGTTGTCCTAAAATGTATTTTTAATAATAACATTTATTTGGATTTCAATATGCATCAGTTACAAGCACACGTACAGCGGCCGAACCGAGGTGTATAATTCACACAAGAATGGACAAACACCCACGCACATTGTAATCAGTGGTGCCAAAACAGACAGCTCACTGCTGCTGAAACCTTCTACCACACACACACACACACACACACACACACACACACACACACACACACACACACACACACACACACACACACACACACACACACACACACACACACACACACAGAGTGGAGACATCTCTCCACTGCTGTCATGCTGTCAAATCATCATGAAGAGACAGAGGAAGATGGACAGGGGGATTATAGAAAACCAGGAGTGTTACAGAGTGGGAGAAGGATGCAAAAAAACACACACACACACACACACACACACACACACACACACACACACACACACACACACACACACACGCACACACACACACACACACACAGAAAGTGGAGACATCTCTCCACTGCTGTCATGCTGTCAAATCATCATGAAGAGACAGAGGAAGATGGACAGGGGGATTATAGAAAACCAGGAGTGTTACAGAGTGGGAGAAGGATGCAAAAAAATGAATGACAGACAAAAAAAGCAGTGTGTGATCTTCTGAGACATGTTGTTTTATGTTTTGTTGCTCAACATGAATCCACTAAAACAACAGCCAGCCTCCCAGAACCTTTACAAAAGACAAGGATTAAAAAAAAGCAAAAGTGACAGAAGACTAAATTTAACCAGAGTAAAAAAATAACATTAAAATAAAAAGAAATCTGTAATTAGATAATTCTTTGACCAGACAATAGTTAATGTTCTCCTCTTCAAATGAGAGGAACAATTTTTAGTTGATTAAGTTGATTATTAATGATACGGATGGAACTTCCAAACAGGTCATAATGTAATAATAAAAGCAGTTCTTATCTTCATTTAGGGACTCCTTAACTATGTTAAGCGTAGCTACTAAAACATAAGTATAACTTTGATCTGTCCTACAGCAGCATGTGATTGGCTGTTATTTATCCACCACATTCAATACAGAACTAAGGCCAGAGAAGATGATGACATACAACTGGAAGAATTTCTTTTTTTTCGTTCATTCCGTTTGACTGTCTCTGCAAGCCTGTCATTTCTCGGTTGTTGTATAATCTGAGAGCACATTGATTCCATCAAGAGGATTTTGAAATCAGGTCACTGACAACAAGGCTTCCAGCAGACACACAGGCATCACCTGATTTGAGTTGTTCATCCTTTTTTCCTAAGAACCATTATCATGGGTAATAAACACAACTGATATTAACAGAAATGGATGAGCAGAATTGTAAAATTATAATCTTTAGTTTCCTATGTGGGTCTACTCAAATTTTTAAATAACCCCTCAAAAGACTTTTAATCTGCCAAATTTACATTTTAGAGTTCAGAGAATTCACGAAATAAAACACCTGCAATGATCATTAATACAATGTGGCAACATTAAAGAGATGATTCCAGGGCCTGGGGGTCTAATCTGAGAGTAAAAAAAGCAAAAGTCTACAAAAGCTTTAGTTTATGTTGTCTTCAGAAAACTTCTTTAACCTGGATACGAACCATTTCCTGGTTCCTGATTTAGCTCTTGTGTTTAAGAATCCTTCCGTGTCTAAATACTTGATCATTTATATATTTGTCAAGGAACATAAATTGAATGTTGTGTATCTTTCTATTGTGGTGCTTTAACGCAAAGGCAATATCTCGGTCATTGGTTTAAAACTCCAGAGTTCACTTTGTGGACAAGATGGAAGCCTGGTTATGGCAGACTGTGCCTTGTAGAGGGCTCACCACCAGTAGGAAGGTCTGGGGAGAGAATAGTCTAGGTGCCTCAGCTCAGACTGCTGTCGCCATGACCCAGTACTGGATGTGTTTGGTCAGGACTGGGGCACAAGAACTCTAACAGTCACAGGCTCCAGATGGTGTCTGTCTAATTTTTTTAATGAACCAATGTTTCGTAAGATCTAAGATGCTTCACCCTTGCTCTCTTTTATTTTTTTGCACAAATAAAATGCTCTAAACTGAAGAGCGGTGAAAATATTGAGCACTTTCTCACCTCTTCTACATTCGTTTTTTTTCATCAACTGCTATTAATATCAATTATCTAACTCTGTAACTGCAGCAACTGTTAATTTATCCCATTACCTGTGTATGACCAATGATTTCCTTGTAATTCAATAGTGGTCAGCAGAAAATAATGAACTTTTTTTCTGCTTGATTGGCAACAAAATTAACACGCAGTGTGAGACTCCTGCTCACCATGTGAGACTGTAAACAAACAATTCATCTTTGCATCCATAACCCTGTGCAAAAGCAACCTGATTAGAATTTAACTGAATACTTAAAAGTGTTACCTGTCGTTAGAATTAGGCCTATATTAAACGTTCTGCATGGACGTCAGAGTTCATACAATCTTTGACTTTGAACCACAGCGGATTGTAGTTGCGTGTACGCAACGTTCCTGAAGTGAGGTCGGTGTCCCCTGCGGTGCTTCTGCAGCCAGCAAGGGCACTCGAAGTGAACAGCCAGATTTATGATAAATGTGGCCATATGGTGGAGCAGGATGGCCAAGCCAGGGGTGCGAAGCTAGCTCTACTAAACACGCACACACACACACACACACACACACACACACACACACACACACACACAGGAACCACAAGCGTCATATCACACCTCATGTGTAAGCTGGAAAAGCAAAGTCATCAGCCTCTGTACAGACCCAGACAGCAGCAGGTAGGGGTTAATGACCTCCAGCTCCTTAGAGGAGATGGAGTGTTATGGCACGCTGTGTGAAATCATCACAGCACTTCCTGTCAAAAAGTTTCACACAAGACAGACTGAGGACGCACACACCAACTGTGTGCTAGTGTGTGGTTGCGACCTGTGATGGCACAATTTTTAAAGTTTTTGTTTGAAGGAGTTCTTCACGCTAACCAACCTCATGGTTGATGAAAAGCAAGAAATGTGTAATGTAATCAAACTTCTTCTTTTCCTTTCGGCAACAATTTCCATCTCCCTTGTCCTCTGTATCCTAAACTTTACCGCCATGTCCTCTCTCACGCATCCATCCATCTCCTCTTCGTATCCTACCTGGTAGCTCCATCTCTAGGATCATTTTTCTACCCATGTATCCACTGTCCCTCCTCTGAACATGTCCAAACCATCTCAATCTATCTTCTCAAGCTTTTTCTCCAAACCTTTCTGTCTGTGTTGTCCCTCTGATTACCTCATTCCTGAACCTGTCCATCCTTGTGTCTCCTAAAGAGAATCTTTAACACCTCCACCTCCAGCTCTGCCTCCTCTCTTTTGCCTTTCTAATCTTTCTTATCTTTTGTGTCTCTAATCCATACATCATGACTGGTCTCACAATTGTCCTGAAAACCTTTCTCTTCACCTTAGCTGACAAATGAAATGTGCGTTCAATTAGTGATTAAATTACATGTTGAGAATCAGTTTTTATAATATTTCCAAGTTTTTTTTAACTTATGTCACTGTCAATCAAAGAACTCATTTACAAACGAGAAACATCGTGTCCAGAACACAATTTAAACCATGTAATGTTTATAAAAAATAATTTTTGCACTCAGGTTAAAAGTGCAATTTTCCTGATGTTTTGTTCTGTGGCATTACAGCTTTCACTCAGTGACAGTGTTCTGGTCTGTGAACGATGACAGCAGTGATGTAATAGTAGGCCGTGAAACAGAGTGAGGTGTGTTGTGTCTCTGCTTCTGATGTGATTACCCATCACTTTTTTTTATATTGCAAGCCTTGCTGGGGCTGTAACAAAGATTCTCCTCACAGTGAGTGCTGTTGCCGTGTCAATTCTGGTCTAACACACACACAATTTTAACAGCAGCCGTTGTTTATAGCTGCTAAGCCAAAGTTTACCATTGCTGCAGAGACATTGATTTGTACAGTAGGGCAGTGTTCCCCAACCTTTTTTGAGTCACAGACTGGTTAAATGTCTCATACTATTTTCACAGAACGGTCTTTAAGTTGTGGCAGATAAATCCCCCTTCAAAGTAAATGTCTGGTGTTCTGAAATATTTTCCTACCTATAAAATCTTCCTACCCGAATTAGCTGTGCATGACCACAACATGGGTTTCCCAAGAGAACATAGCCTATAATTCTCTCCTACCAGACCGGTATACAAGGTTAGAATCTTGTATCAATGACTCTGCATAAGTTTTAATTTATTG
Organism: Paraplagusia blochii; assembly: GCA_016785265.1. Taxonomy (NCBI): domain Eukaryota; kingdom Metazoa; phylum Chordata; class Actinopteri; order Pleuronectiformes; family Cynoglossidae; genus Paraplagusia; species Paraplagusia blochii. The sequence continues at coordinate 72,567 of JAFBJS010007990.1, read as the reverse complement.
TTGTTGTCTTAACTGAGAAAATATTTCCTAATCAAATATAGTTGCATTATTGATGGAATCCTAGCCATTCTAATGCTGTTGTTATTTTGTTGATATAGGTATGAATCAAGTGTAAGTAATAGCCAGATGGGGCATAGAAGGAAACATTATTTCACTGCGGCATGGCACCAATTCACCCAAGATCCCAGTCCCCAGCCCAATGGTTGGGGACCACTGCTGTAGAGAATCAAATAGAAAGGAAAAGAAGCTAGATTGTTTAGGACAAGACTGTTACATTAACTACTGAGATAAACATAAAAGCTATATGATGTTGAGAAGGACTCCAATAACACTGTAAACAAAGCTATGTTATGTACATTTGTGTTGTGTTATGTGGGCAAAAAGTACCTACACAACATAATAATGGGAAGATGAAAATGGGATAAATGAGGATGCAGCGAAATTATAAAAAATGTAAATATACTGCAAAGTTGTACGCTGCTATTTAAGTTTGATTTTTTTTGGTGAGTTTATGTGGTCTGCGGGGTTTGGAGTTGGAATGTGCGCGACATCAACATTGATGTTGTAGAATCTCACAGCCTCGGGGAGAAAGAACCTGCCACATCTTTCCCGAACAGCCTGAGGGTGGAGGAGTCTGTCACGAGGAGGAGGTCTCCAGAGCAGAAAGTGTGTCCCACACAGGGTGGGAGTCAATGGCCATGAAGGATGACAGCTTAGCCATCACCCCCCACTTCTCCCACTACAACTGCCAGGTCAATGTCACATTCCATCGATGGCCACTCTCAACCTGTCCAAGTCCAAGTCCAATGTCCAGTGTACAGGGCTATAAGTTTATATTGCGTTTTAGACCCAAAAAGGACACTAATTATTCCAAAAAAGGGTTTAGTTGTTAGCAACTGGACTTCTTCTTGGCGTTGAAAGACGTTTCATTCCTCAATTGAGGAACTTTATAGTTTCTGGTTGATGAAAGAAGGAACTCTAGTAGTTCCACTCCCCAACCACTGGGGACCACTGGTCTAGGGGAGTGGAGTTGAATTGTTGCCAGGGTGCAGAAAAAAAAAATGTTTTCTTTTGGCCCCATCTGGCTATTACTTACACTTTATCCACACCCATTTTAACAAAATAACTTAACAATATACTGGCTAGGATTCCATCATCAATAATACAACTATATTTGATTAAAAAATATTTTCTCAGTGAAGACAACAACAATAAACTCAAATGATACAGAGCTTCTAACTTTTTATACCGGTCTGGTAGCAGAAAGATACAGGCTGTGTGGACTTGTTGTGCCCATGCACAGTTGATTTGGGTAGGACAATTTAATAGGTAGGAAAATATTTCAGAACACAATTTTAGTATCTATCTGCCACAACTTAACGGCCAGTACGTGAAAACACTACAAGACATTTAACCTGTCCGTGGCGCAAAAAAGATTGGGGAGCACTGCTCTAGACCACTCCCCTAACCACTGGACAAAGGTGTAAAGAGTTGTTGTGGTCACACCTTTTAAGACATAAACCTCTCCTGATGTTAATGAGCAGTTTTCTTGTCACATGTCCGGATCTCAAGGCAGAAGGTCTGTAGCAGACAATTGATGACACAGACCTCCCCCTCTATTTAAGGTTGGTTGTTCCAGATGGGCATAGATGGCTTCTTGCACTCCTCTCTCAAACCACCTGTCCTCCTTGTCCAAAATATGTACATCTGAGTCCTTGAAAGAGTGTCCCCTTTTCTTTGAGGTGGAGATGGACGTCTCTCATTAATGCTGCAGCGGTAACATTAGATTGAACTGACTGATTGAGTATTTTTTACCTCTGCACTGAAAGGTTATATTTCAGGATTGCATGAAGACCAAAGTAAGTGTTGGGCCACTTAAAGGCAGTTTGGTGCTACCAGGGCTAAAGTAAATTTACACAGACTGGAAATTGATTCTATGATGTGTCTGCATTAAGATGGAAAACAAATGCTAATTCCTCTTTTTTCACTATTTATTTTGGTGCCACTGTAATCTGTACACAAACCGAGGGAATTAAAACACGTGGTAAACAAACCATTGTTCTTTCTACCCAGCAAACCCCTTTCTCTCTCGGTCCCTAATTGGCTCAGCAAAAACAAAGGAAGAGCCTTGGTTGCCCTGCTGCATCTCTGCTCTTTCAGTCTACAGGGACGACCCTCTCCTGTATAGCAGGAAAGCCTTCAACACCACTCAACTCTGGCCTGGCTCCAGAAGGCCACTTCCTGATTATATGGCACGGCTGTTTTAGCCTATGTAACGAATCAGTGAGCAGCGAGTAGACTGTACTTCAGACGCACGCCATAAAAAAATAAAAAGAATCTTATAACAGAGCTCTTAAGTAAATCAATATATATTTAAGAGATTCTTTTTTCATTAAGAGTAAAGATTGTGTCATCCTCCTGGGTGGAAAATACATTATTTTAGAACGTATAGAGTAGTTTTTGGGAAAACAGACAGACAGGTGCTGGAATCATGTTTAATGTTGGTATAACTGCAGTTCAATTGACAGCATAGTGATGTACGACCATACCACTGGCACCATTGATCTCAACTTTTACTGCAGCAGTGCAGTGGAAAATGATGGGCTGTTATTGTGCAGACAGAGGGGTCACACACGGTCTTCTGTAACCCCGCCATCCACACAGGCCTCTCTGGTGATTAATTATGGGTGAATATGTTCTCCTTTTGCCAAGAAACAAAGGTGATTATACTGTAGTGCCTGGGTTCTCCACCACTTCCATAATGTTTCAGCTGCAGCTTTTACAATGCCATAAATTATAAGTTGTGTTGTGTGTTCTAGTCCAACTGTCCGTCTCACTCCCTCACATCGACGGTTTTCGTATGTCTCCACATTTCTAACAGTCATCTCTAAGAGCCGTTTGGATTAAGATGGTATGGACATGTTCAGAGGAGGGACAGCGGTTATTTTGGTAGAAGCATGATCCTATAGATCAGGGGTGGGAAAACTAAGGCCCGGGGGCCACATGCGGCCCGTTGAGCCTTTTAATGCGGCCTGCCACCCCTGTCCAAATTAAATAATTTATTGATATTGTAATTAAACTTCCGACTTTTCCTTACAATTCCATACAATGCCTGCGTTTCCCCAGTAGATGACATTATAAAGGCTATTAGAAATTTAGTATTTTGGGTTTGATACATGACTTTTACTTGCCATTTATCTTAGCTTACACGAACACTCCATCTCTCTGCTCTTGACTCTGCCCCGTGTCCAATTTTAGGAGAAATTGTGGCCCGCAGGTCAAAAGGTTTGCCCACCCCTGCTATAGATGGAGCTACCACGAAGAGGAAGGCCAGTTAGGAGATTTATGGATGCAGTGAGGGAGGACATGGAGGTAGTTGGAGTTAGATTTGAGGATACAGCGGACAGGGTGGAAGGGAAATTGTTGACTCGTTGTGGCAACCCCTGAAACAAAGGGACAAGCCGAAAGAAAAGAAGTCTCGAAGAGTCCTTGTGACGTTTTATAGCAGGGACCGAGTCACAAAGAGCGAAAAAACGGCTCCACCTCGTGGTACAACAATGCAACCGCACGCGTCTGCTCTTCACCCGTTTGTTGATGCCTCATGTCCACATTCATTAACAGCTTGTGTTTGTATCAGACACAGACGTGAGATAGTGATTGAAATCAACCACAGCTGCAGTCATTGACTGGAAAAGTACAGCCGCGTCTGCTGCAATGACCTAAGTGCCAAAAGTTCAAATTCCAAAAAGTGTCAAACTTGATTAAGCAGAGTCAGTGATTAATAATTTCCAAAGAGCAGGGAGGGTTGCAGTTTCCTTCCTTGTGTTTTTTCATCATCGTCTAATTACATGAACTGCAACATAAATAATTCATGTGGCTGTTTAGGACAAAAATATGACAATCAACCTGCAACTTCTGTCATTACTAATTCAGCAGGTGTTAAATGCTTTGCTAACATGTTTAATTTGACTTGGCTTCAATGGAGAATAAAAAAAAAACACTAGAAAACCTTCTTTTGCAAATGTCAATATTTTTTTCTGCTGCTGGCCTTGTGTTTAGTTCAGTTATTGTGTGTGTTTTTTTTATTAATCTTGGCTTGTGAACAACAAGTTCTTTGGGTTAAATTTATTTGCTGTCCTTATTAAAACATTAATGTTACAAACAGAGACACAAGGAGGGATTCATCTTTAAAGATTTGTAAATGTTACCCAGTGTAATCACTTCTCTTCTACATAGGCTACAAATTTGCCCAAATACAATTTAGTTAGGATAGTGTATGCGATGTACGTATATTTTATTCATTCTAAATTTACAACCATTGTGATTTCAAATGATGTAACAAAGTGAGTTTAGTTGATTCTTTGTCCTGGTTTCACCAGAAGCTTTTACAACCAATTATGTAAAATATAACCATTTGTAATTTGTCATATTTCAATGTCAACAGAAACAACAACAATTTTATCAAAATGTGACGGTCTTTACAGGCCACTGATTTGACTAATGCCATTTGACTTGTCATTAATTATTTAGGATATGCGGAAACATCTTGGTTTGGATTAATAAATGTTTCAGTGCAGTCAGTGTCTGCATCCAAATGAATAATGAAAGAGTACAAAAAGAGAGGGTCTGCGTATAAAAATGTGGTATCTTAGAAGCTGCTTATGGTCAGGTATAGTTTTAAAATGGCAACATATTTAAGGACTGCGCTGATGCAGCAAAAAAGTGTTTTATCAACTCTACAGCTCATAATGTGTTTCATTTCCCCGGCCTTTTTTGCGCCACGCACCAGTAAAAAGCCTGGTGCCCTTTTCTTGAGCTGAGTTGTGGCAAATAAATACCCTTTAATAAAATTTTATTTCTGGTGTTCTGAAATATTTTCCTGCCTATAAAATCTTCCTACCCAAAATACCTGTTCATTGGCACAACAAGGATTTCTAAAGTGCACACAGCCTATAACATTCTGCTACCAGACTGGTAAAAATAACTTAGAATCTTGTATTAATGACTCTGCATCATTTTGAGTTTGTTGTTATTGCCTTCATTGAGAAAATATTTCTTGATCAAATATAGTTGCATTATTGATTATGAAATTGTAAGTAATAGCCAGATGGGGCCAAAAGGAAAGATCATTTCTATGCGGCCCGGCACCAATTCACCCACGAAGTCCCCAGCTGTCCTCAGCCCAGTGGTTGGGGACTGCCACTGATTTAGGAGACTTCCAGATTTCTTATGAACTACAGATACGCGTATAGCACAGTCATTTTTTTTATTTAACACTTCTTCCTCAAGCTAAGTGCACTAAAAAGGCCTTTGGAGACTGTGAAACCTTTACTACAATCAGAGCTGAAGGAGTGCTTTGAGGGAGCTGGATGATATACAGTCAGGTGAGAAGTGGAGAGACACTGAGTAGTTTAACAGCTCTGTAATCAAAGAGAAAGCCCTGTCCCTGTTTAACCCACTCAGTGTCTGCATGTAAACTGTAGGACAAGTCGTGCACCATTTCACTATCGCTGAAGTCGCAGCAGCTAAATGTAATAAAACAGCCTGCGATTGAACTGTAAGTGTGAGCACCTCATCCATTTACTTTATTTTACTGCCATCTAAAAATATGACTATTTTACTGCTGTTCACAATGTTTTCAGTAATCAAACAGAGCCACACTGAGGCAGTAAACCACTGTGAACTTTCAAACCTCAGATTAACATCAAACTGACCTTCATTTTTTGAAACATGGTCTCATACAGTGCTATCAACGTGACACATGTCACTGAGCTTTTTTTCCCCCGGCCCTGCAAGTTGTTTGTTCACTCGCCATCTGCCATTGTTACCCCTGTCAGTCATTCCAACACTTGACCTTGTGTCACAAACCCCTAAGGTTTAGCCATCACTCAGTCACATCACATCGCTCTCCTCTCCAGCTCCTCCCTGCTCCCTGCACTCTCAAACCTGAAGCCCTCTATGACCAAGACGTCTCCATCAACCAAGATGTTGCCTTCACACTGACACTGGATCTGTCACAAAAACAGGCCCTTCAGCCAAGTGTATGGGCGGGTGACACAATTGCTTTGTTTTTTGCTGATAAAAAAAATTGACTGAACTACAAGTTCAGATAATGATAGATACAAATTGAGAGTATTGTAAATATACAGAGCTTAATAAAGACTAAAAAAAACTATTCACAATAATAAGCACAGGTTTAGTTAGTGATTAATTTATCATTAAATAAAAGGATTAACTTGTTGCTGAACATCAGGGTTTGGATTCATAATAATGTGAATAGCCATTATTTCACCAACAGCTCTTTTAACAGTTCTTGTCCCATTGCCAGTTAAATAAATATTCACTCTAGTCTGCAAAGTTACGCTGATTTGCTTGCTTGAGTTAAAACAGGTGTCTCAAACTTGTGGCCTGTGGGTCATGTGCGGCCCGTGAAATGATATAGTGCGGCACCCACCTTGATGTGAAAGATTAATTTATAATAATATATATTTTATAAATTTGTTCTAAACTTTTATGGAAATTCCTGTAGTTCTCAAAACCCTGATCCATAGTCTCCTTCTGGATCTGTGTTGTATTACACAGAATCTTTGGGAAAATTATTTTTTATTCATTTCTTCTCTTTTGTATTGAACACTGAAAACTGACGCGGCCCTTCTGTGAAATAATAGTGTGGGTGGTGGCCCTCAACTTATTTGAGTTTGAGACCCCTAATTTAAAGCATTTAACTGTTATCTTAACTGTTATCTTAACTTAATTGTTTCAGCCAATATCTTTTTTATATTTACCTTCATAGTAACTGGCAGCTGGTTTTACTACTTTGTGGCTTTGTATGGACTGAGCTTTTCAATATGCAACTTCTAAAATAAAATAATCAGGACTTGAACATTGGAATACAACACACTTAACATTGAAGTATATTTTAAAAAAAGCATCCATAAAGAAGTTGATTATGAATTAGTAGAGTATGTAGTACACTGTATGTCTAAATAGACCCACAAAAGTCTTTACATTCCTTTGTAAATGCAAACTGTTTCATTATTGACTGTGTCACTTGTGTACGTACCATTATAGGTGGTCTCTGTATGGAGGGAGGTGTTACTCTGAGGGAGTTCAGCAGCGCCTCCATGTCCCTCAGCAGCAGTTGGGCATCTGATAACACTACAGAAACAAATGTTTCCATCTGAAGTTAGTGGAAAAAAGCTTTAAAGACAACAAGAAAACCAAATATGCTACATTTTGTGCACTGACACAGTGGACACAACTGTAACATTAATATTATTGTTGTTGTATTTTTTTCCCACTATCTACTTATGTTATTATTGAATCAATACCAACTCATAGAATGAACTGTAAAAACGTGTGACTATAATATACTCATTAAAGAGAGTTCAATGTTTGAAAGTAGCTTCAGAATCAAAATACTTAGCAGAAATATCAGACATATTGAACTAACGTTGATGAGTTCCAGAAATGTTGATTTCAGGTACACCTTGGTTTGACATCTTGCTCCCATGTTGGCATTGTTGCACATCCAAAGTCTGTTTAATGTTTTTCTTAGGCATAACCCTGTTTGATAAAACCAAAAAAAAATAGATATAACATGGTTCAATGTTACAAAAACATGCTTATTACTGTGAATAAACACATTCTTTTTGGCTTTTTATTATCTACATTAAAAAAACGTTTATCATTAGCCTTGATTTAATACCCAATTAACTAAAATATATCGTAGTATTTGTATAAGTGCAGTATTCTCTATTTATTTATATTTATGAGCACAAAATTAATAAATTACTTTCATTTAGGTGACTAAAACGAATGATGATTGATGAATTAGTAACTTTTGCCCCCATCTATACTTGTCAAGACGTAAAAAAGTGAAAATTTCATAGCTTTGGAGTAACGGCATGGAATAGTGCTACGGTGGTTTTTAAAATACAGAAAATTAAATATATTTTATTGTATTTGTGGTTGGCAAAATTGTGTTTTAAAATTACGTTTGGTAGTCGCTGTGCTTTGACATTTTTTTTCTTTCTTACGCTGTTTGATATTTGTAACTGCTGCTCGCCCAGACGTTTTAACGAATTTCCCGCCATTCGAATAAAGGGTAAAAAATTAACAACGCGTCGAATACATAGTTGAAACACACTGTTTTTTATATATTAAACAAGACAATGGTGAGAAGTCTTTGATACCTTATATACAGAAGGAATAAGAACCATCAAAGTCAGCAGCCCTCTACCCCGCTGTTCAATCAATTCCGCCTGCGACAACTACCGGTCTCGCTGTTTGTTACAGACCGGTAGCTGCTGCTGTGTCCATGGACGGTGAAATGACAAAGGGCTCTTATTTTGAAAATACTCCAGCAGCCAAGCGCCTCCCGGAAGTTTTTGTTTGCTCACCTGTCAGTTCTGACACAGTGCAAGTATTAATCCTTTTTATTACATTTATCGAGGTTAAATGAGCATACTGTGCGGCCAGCTGACCCCTGACTGAGGACACTATCGAACAAGGTGGGTGGACGTCAGAAGTGTTGAAGAATCGACTGCTTTAGCTTCACCTTAGCCATGAATAGGCAGAAGACGATGGCTAGTAGGCTCTAGCTAACACTTATCATCCCCACAGATCGATCGCTGCGGTTGTATGTTTTAGGTGAAAAATATTTGTGTTTCACTCTCGTGGTGTTTAAAATGCTTGTCGTTGTTTTAAATTAAATTTAAAAAACAGCATATGAGGTTGTCCTGTTAGCTCCCGGAAGCTAACACCACCACCCAGAGCTTGTTAAATGAACGAGTCGGTTGTTTACATTCCGAGTGTAGTGCTTTATTGTCACACTTTGTGACACAGGAATTCATTTTCTCAATTAAATTTAGTTTTTTTTTTTTGTGGCGTTTATAACACGCCTTTAAAATGTTGGCGTTAATGTATGAGTTTTCCGTTTCTATATATGGACTCGATTTACTTTCGTTTTGGCCGAGTCTCTTTCTAAATTGACTTAAGTGAAAGTCAGGGAAGTTTTGTTTAAACAAGTGGACCTTGTCCTTGTTGACGACTCTCATAAACTGTCAGCTGTCCGACTGGAACTCTTCTCAGTCACTGCTAGTATTCAGTGTTGAAACTTCGGGCCATCGCTGTCAGAGACGCGGCTCCACTGTTTGCTGCATCATTGCTGACATCACCAGTTACCACTGTCCGACCGTGTGTGTATATGTGTGTGTGTGGCCACGTAATGGGTTAAGCCAAGGTTGCCCAATAGGTAGATCGGGATCTACCGGTAGATCTCCAAAGGAGTGTTGGTAGATCCTGAGCAATAACATAAAAAATAATAGTAGTTTAAACTAGAGATGTAATTGTATTTAAAGATGCTAATCACTGGGATAAAGTGAGAATCATAAAGGTATCGAGTCAGGCTGTATGTAGAGAGTAAGATATCCAGTTTGGTGTGGCCACCCCTTGTTTGTCAGCAGTGATAACATTAGTGATAAAATCTGTAAGGTTTTTTATAATTCATACTCTGTACTTTCCCAGCCTGTGATCAATAGAGTAAATCCATTTATCTCATGTCGACATTTTCTGATTGAAATGGCAATGTTTTATACATACAAGAGAAAGCAGAGGAAGAGCCATCTTTGTCTTTGGACTATCTTCAGATGGTGTTTTTTTTAATTCCTTCCATGATTAACGTTGTTAAAAGTTGAGGACAATTTCAAAAGCAGCGACTCAATACAACAAAAATAATTGCAGCTGATGTGAAAAGAATGCACAAATGAAAACAATGCTTCAAAAAATAATAAAATTTGTTTTTGTCTCTGAAATTAAACCTGGCTTCTTCTCCATGGCGTCTAGCTGCTACACAGTAGGCAAGTGCAAGCATGGAGCCTCTGGCAGTGGACGATGACATCTGCATTCTCAAACACGAGACGGCCTTCACCACCACCGGTGAGAGCCCCGTGTCTGTGTGTGCTGGAGACGAGTCTGTGGCCTCCCACTTTGCCCTGGTCACGGCCTATGAGGACATCAAGAAGAGGCTGAGGGACACTGAGCGCGAGAACACAATACTACGAAAGAGGGTGAAGCAGCTGGAGGACAAGGTACTGATGCTGATGGAGCAGGGAATTATTTTAGGTTTAGTTTAGTTATTTTAGTGTTAGTTCAGAACAGCACAAGGCACTTTAAAATAGGACAGAAGTGAAAGATGAATCCTATGCTGCATGAGGTTAGAAGGAGCAGCGGTGGTGAAGGAGCAGGAGTTTAGATACTTAGGATCAACTGTTCAGAGCAGTGGATACATTGGAAGAGAAGAGAAGAATAGAGTACAAGCAGGATGGAACAGCTGGAGAAAAGAGGAGTAATCTGTGATAGAAGAGAGTCAACTAAGGTGTAAGAAAAGGTTTACAGGACAGTTGTGAGACTAGCCGTGATGGATGGATTAGAGACACTAGAAATAGGTAGAAGACAGGAGGCAGAGCTGGAGGAGGAGTTAAAGATGGTGAGGTTCTCTTTAGGGGTGACTAGGATGGACAGGATCAGGCAACCCCTGAAAAAGGAGAAGAAGAAGAAACTCAAGCTGCAGAGAGATCATTTGAAGAGAATTGTGTCAAGATAAGAACATACAATATCTGTAATCTCCTTCCTGTAGCTCTTCAGGCCTGATGCTCCTCCTACGGAAGGCCCTCAGTATGTGAACAAAGCCTTCAGTGCTTACAGAGGAATCTACATAGAGAAAGAAGACCTGCAGCTGGAGCTCAACAAACTGGTGAGTTCACTCATTTGTGGACAAGAACAAAAAAAAAGTGTATTCGTGTTTATCACTACCTGCTCTTGTCCCGCTCAGAAAAAGGAGAAGAGTGAGAGTGAGAAGCTGCTGACGGAGCAGCTTCAAGCCAAAGAGTTGGAGCTGCTGCAGCTGAAGACTGAAATGGAAACCAGCCAAGGTACAGGTGAAGAACACGTGATTTAGTTTTTAACTGCTGGGCACCGTTCTTAGAAAAATGGGGCCCTGACATATTGTCATTTTTAAGATTGTTTTATTTCATTATAAAGAAGTCAATGTGCAAAGTGACAATGTTCAGTGAACTTTGAGCTTTTTTGTCATGTGGTCAGTCATGAAGAGCTTGAACAGCCCACAAGACTACTGGCAGGTGGACAGAGTCAGCACTGAAATGAAGATCCATAAACTGCAAGAAGAGCTGGAGAAGGTGACTCTGGAGAACAGCAGACTACTGGATAGGAGTGGGGTAAGAACACTACAGGGAAAAGGGGAAAATATTTAAAAACATTGTAGACAAAGGGGAAGTCAGGAGTTTCCGAATTCACCTTGTTGGTTATGTTTACTGCAAAGGTGGAAGGGAAAAAAAACTACATTTATTCATTTTGACTCAGTTTGTACTTTTCATTTACCCATCTTAGGAGGAGCCTCAAGATCTAAATGGACCAGACTTGGACCTGACCAGTGACCCAAAGTTTATTGCAAGGTAACATGTTTAGTACACATTTGCAATGAAACCAAAAGTGAAAAATAGCAGTAGCTCTCAATGTATAATGGAGTTAGGTTGTAATAGGATTAAATCTAGTGTTACCGTACATCGTTTGCCGTCGTCTTGCATTTACCCAGTTTGGCCACTGGAGTGTGCTGTTGCTTAATAACATGCACCTGACATGAAACTCCTGCTTAAGCCCTTAGAAATCGTACTGAATGAAACTGTTAAAAAATAAATAATTATGCGACTTCTCTTTGAGTACAGTACAAAATAATTTAGGTTCAAAAAATATTTGGGTATTGTGTAAGTACTTTTCAGACATAGACTGATAAGTATGTGTGCGTTTGGGAATACTGTTCCAATCCACGCTGGGCATCTGACTAGACATCTCCAGAAATTCACTTTTTTCCTGCAGTGGTGCAAAAGAAAATGTTTTGCAGCATTGTTATAAATGATACAGACTTCTATTTATACAGTGAAGTTGCTGTGAAGTTACTTATTTTATCCGCTCAATTTTTACAAATTAATGAAAGCAAGCAATTTATTGACACAGAAATAAATAAAACAGAAAAAAAATAATAGTGAACATTGTCTACAGGGAGAAGAACATGCAGCAGACGTGCCAAGCTCTGCATCGTGAGTTCAGTCGACTCTGCTCAGGACTGAAGCACCAAACGTCTCTGATCAGGAAACTGAAGCCGTTGATCCCCGAGACGAGGCAAGGTGAGGAATATTTTGCAGGGTGTTGTTTGTATGCAAATTCACGGCCCATTTCTATGTGTGTGTTTGTGATCAGCTGGTGGGTGCTGCCCCCTGTTGAAAATTCACACCTCCTCAGATAAAATTTCTAGACAACAGTGTGGGGAGAACCCCATGCTCTCTTTTATGCCCACGCTGTAAATTATAACAGGTTAGTCGTCACTTGCTGTGAGATAATTCCAATAATTGCACGATTTTATTTTGTTTTGTGTGGACATAATAATAAGCATCAAAATAAAACGTATCAATTAATTGTCACAAACACTAAAAGAAAGCTCTACTGCATTATTCTTTTACTGAAGAGGTGCTCCATAACTGAGAAGACACATTTTTTTATAAGGACGTGTCTATTTTTCCAGTTTCTCTCCCCCACTGCTGATACATAGTCTCTCCATAAAAGAAATAACAGCTGTTGTTATTTCTCTCAGAGAATCAGAAAAAGCTGGAGGTGAAAATTATAAGGAAATAAATCATGGCCTATTTATTTCACTTAACAAGAAGGCAATGCTGTTGAGTTGAAGAAAATGAGGTTGAGTTGTATTTGAGTTATATTTGTAAATTAATTTGTTTAAAGATATTACTCTCAACACTAATTGTAAACGAATTGTAAGCAGTATAATAATTAAAGTATGTAAGCACACATTATGTTTTCATTCTTCTTCTCCTTTCGGCTTGTCCTTTTTTTTAGGGGTTGCTACAGCGAGTCAACAATTTTCATCTCACCCTGTCCTCTGTATCTTCTACTCTGACTCCAACTACCTCCATGTCCTCCCTCACTACACCCATAAATCTCCTCTTTGTCTCCAACCTGGTAGCTTCACCCTCAGGATCATTCTTCTACTAATGTATCAACTGTCCCCATTCTGATATCAACGTGTCCTCCGGATCTTTAACTCTTAACTCCAACTACCTCCATGTCCTCCCTCACTGCATCCATCAATCTCCTCTTTGTCTCCCACCTGGTTGCTCAATCTCTAGGATCATTCTTCTACCAATGTATCCACTGTCCCTCCTCTGAACATGTTCAACCATCATAATTTCTTATCTCTAGCTTTTTCTCCAAACCGTCCTGTCAGTGTGTCCATCTAATTACCTCATTTCTGATTCTGTCCACCCTCGTCTCTACTAAAAAGAATCTCAGCATCTCACATTATATATTTATTCAGTTTTAATACATTTTAGGGGCCATATGCAGCCCATTTGACATTTTAATTTGGCCCCTAAATATTGTCCAAATTATAATATTAATTTATATTAAGCTTTTTAGCCTCTACATACAACTTGATTCATTCAAACGCTCAATTTATCTGCTGTTGACCTGCCTGCCCACTTTGTCAAATTGTGTTTCTCTTCAGCTGCAACAGTTCCAATCCAATGTCTGGATGACGTGGAAAAAAACAACCACCCAGTGTTTCAGCCTCGCCCCCCCAGCGCCCCTCCTCTCCCCTCGTGTTCTGGACGTCCCTGCCCGCCCATGGGGGGCCCGTCAGGCACCGTGTTGCCTGACAGCCTGAAGGAGGACTGCTGGTACAACGGACCTTGGCCTTCAGAGAGCTGCTCAGAGGAAGCCCATTCCGCCGTCCTGCCCCCACCCCCCTTGAACCAGGCCTCTTTAGACGACAGCTCGAGGTCCTTCCCTAGTCCTCCCAAGCCCAGTGATGCCATATTCTGGGAGGGACACTCCAATATATCCACCTCATCGTCTTTAATGGGTAACTTCAGTCCAAGGAGTCCTCCCAATGCTGAATGGGCCAAACCCTTTTGAGAGACACACTGGACAGGACATTAGAGGATTTTTCTGAATAGTGTGACAAAGGGCAGACTCGTGCCACACACCTACCACCTGACCTGCCTTAAGATGTTTAGACCACTGACCTGGTTTGGACCTGAGCTGGATCTAACAGAACTGGTAGATCCTCAGGCTTGTGAGCAATTTGACTTGAGTGCATCTATGCACATACACACACAGATCAGTGAGAAGGAACCTCTGGCCTGCAGCTCCTCGTGATGAACACCACAGGGCTTCAAAGGGCCTTTTCTCTCCATATAGTGTGGTCACACTTTACATGCTAGATTTTTTAAAACATTGACTCCACTGACATTTTACATTTTGCTGTAAAGTAAAAACAGAAACACCCATCTACATGTCATGGTTGTATAGAAAGGCTCTACATGTGATGGCTTGATCTTTGGGACTTGGCTGTGGGTGTGAAAAGTGAGCTGTAATATATACCTTTTTTTTTTTTTAATCTAAAATTTGAATTACTACCAAATAGATTCTTGCTGTCTCACGGGAATTCACACCAGTCCTTGTACATTGATCAACCCATGTTCTGAACTTAAGAGTCGTAAGTTCGGTTCAGAGGGTTTTCCACAGACTGAACAATTTTCCTAAATGGGTTTTGCTTTTTTTTTACACACAGACTGCTGTCAAAGTTCTTATCACCTCTGAGGATGCTCAAAATATTATTACAAATGTAACGCAATACAGCTGTGCATGTTTAAAGCATGTTTAACACGTCAAAGAAGTAATCACCCGGTTGTACACCTCCCATTTACCTCATTCACATTAGAAGAGGACGGTAAAAGTTTGGTCTGCGGTCCAATTGTCATCTAAGGAGGTTAGGAGACGTCTTTTAGAAATGTCAGCAATGCCGGAGTAGATGAGCTACGAAACTTAATGTGCACATTAGTGTTCTGTGGAAACCGGTTCATATTGCTTAGGGTTGGTAATGATATTTTGAGCATGTAAATGGACGTCATATAGTCCAACAGTCTATGGGTGGACTTCATCACAACCTGTCTATTTACAAGTACTCGGACAGTTGTAACAACTTGGTCTCTATTAGAGTAAATCTTCATGTATATCTTCTTTTCTTCTTCATTAGCATTACTCAAATACTTGGAGCAACAGAACCAAGTGTTAAAAACTGACTTTTCTCTAGAGGTAAAGTATTGTCTCAGAAATTTGTACAAGCAATCTGTAATTTTAATCTTTTAACTCATGTTGCTTTCTAAACTATTGTCCTTTTCCTCTTTTCTCATCTTGTAGTTAAAGGGACATGTAAATGTAAGGCTATGTTGTTGGGATTTTTTTGTTGTTGTTGTTGTTTGTTAAGTTGGAGAATTACTGGAACAGTAATGGAGATTATAAACAGTAGGAAATGTATCTAAACTGCATACTGCACTGGTGTTGAACAAACGCACGTTTGTTGGACAGTAAAAGCTGAGAAGGCTTGTCTTTCATTCTTTGGTGAAGTATAAATTATTTTTAAAAGTTTTTTTTTTATATATATTTTGAGTGTAACATGAGCTATACAACCTGAAGAATGTGCATACGTGTATAAATGTAAATGGTGGGCTTCAGTATTCTGCCAAACCCTGTCTGCAACAAACCAAAAGCCAGATTATCCTCCCTCCCGCTTCTCTTCGCCCCCAAAAACGTCTCATCTGTATAAGAGCTATCTGCTGTGGTGGCAACACAATACTTGTATTAACCTTAAGAAATGTGAGCTGTGACTTGACAATTAGGTGCGCAGAGCACAAAGGGTATGTAGTTGTTGAAAAATGATCCAATCATTTCCATATCTGTCGTTGTGGTTCATGACAACTGTGGTCCCCTTTTTTTTATAAATTAATTTCTAAGAAATGTTCTTTTACAGCAGTAGTTTCATACTTCTGTAAACGATTTGCAAACCAAAATGCAATGTACAGTAGATACTGATTATATTTTAGATTTACTGCACTCCAGACTGTTTGTAAATATGATCAATTAAACAAATGACCAGGAAATGAAAGGCTCTGTTTCTTAACATGTGCTGTACCTTATAATCAATAATGTTATTTTTACAATTTTCTGAAAAAAAATCCCCCAATAGTTTGTTTTACCTAATTTCTCTGGAATAAAAGTTAGATGATTTTTTGTTGCTACAAATGATTATATAACTGTGGCAAAACATAAACATTAGTTAGATTAATATTAAGTTACCAATCTCAACAGTTGTCAAATGGTCTGATGTATGTGTTTTTGAAACACATTCTAAGATGCTTTACTTACTTTTCCTTTTCCTTTCAGCTTGTCCCTTTTTCAGGGGTTGCCACAGCGAGTCAACATTTTCTTGTATGTCCCCTGTTCTCTGTATCTACTTTGACTCCAGCTACCTCCATGTCCTCCCTCACTGCATCCATCAATCTCCTCTTTGTCTCCTACCTGGTAGCTCCATTCCATAGGCACATTCTTCTACCAATGTAATCACTGTCCCTCCTCTGAACATGTCCAAACCATCTCAATCTGGCTTCACAAGCCTCTACTTCCTGTCTGTGTTGTCCCTCTAATCGCCTCATTCCTGATCCTGTCCATCCTTGTCTCTCCTAAAGAGAATCTCAGCATCTTTAACTCTAAGATTCTTCATGTCTTAAGTAAAACATTATAGTTGAATCCATAGCCAGAAACAGAGCTGATACACTCTACAATAAGCCAGAAGACCTAAGTTAGAGGATCTTCTTACCTTTTCCAGTGAAAGTAGCAGAAGTAGTCGTTGTCACTGACACAGAAATGACTTCAGACCCTCAATGTCTTCAACATGTGCCACAAACTTTTTCTCTTGCAGTTTTAATGTGGCTGCTGTTCCATTACTGCCCCCTTCCCCAATATCACATGTATTGCAATTGATTTCATTGTGGGCTTATGCAAAATGATTACTATTATAGTTGTATTTTTAAGTATCTGATCCCCAAATTTTGGTTAGTGCCAGACTAAAACCAAATATAAATAACACAAAGTATAATTTGCATAAATCCTTTTTATTTGCACAGAAATATTTACAAAGTCATAATTCATTGTTTCTGGTCACAATGGAAATGTAAATCAAGGATCAGAGGTAAAGAATCTTTCATTTCATATTGAAAAAACACATTGCAATGTGAAGATAAATTATAGGCGACCAAGGGTACGATGATCTATATTTTAACACAACAATTAATATTTGTATTAATATTCACCATAAAATCCTCTGACCTTGCTTTTACTTGTAGTTTGGATTTTGTTATTGACATTTTTTAATGAAAAAAAACAATGAAAATGTGTTGAATGTCATGAGGCTCATCACATACTGGCAGGAAGTTTTTGTTTTCTGTTCTTTGAGGGAATTCCTGTTCTTTCATATTCCAGTTTTTCCTGAATGTACTCCTGCTTACACTCCTCGTAGAAGGCACGGTCCTGGTAGCTGAGAGAGGAGGAGAGTGACATCCACTCATTTCAGGCTTCTGTCAAAATCTGTTTGACTTAAAACCACTTTTACATGGATCAAGGTGCAATGTAAAAATGAACAAATGGGGGAAAAAAAATAATACTCACTAGTGTGTCATACATTCCTTCAATGCAGCATTCTCCTTTCGGCATTTCACTACCATTAATATACCAGACTCTTTGCAGCAGTGGCTAAAAGCTGGAGACAGGGAGAAAAGAACGAGGGAGAAATTACCAAAAGAGAAGAGGGAAAAGCATCTAATTTCTCTCTCAATTCCAAGTACTTCTCAAGAATTAACTCCATATCTTTTTCTGCACAATAAATTAATTGTTTAACCGACCTGACTGTCAGTTCCATGATTCTCTTTAGGGGTGACTAGGATGGACAGGATCAGGAATGAGGTCATTAGGGGGACAACGGTTTGGAGAAAAAGCTAGAGAAACCAGACTGAGATGGTTTGGACAAGTTCCAAGGAGGGACAGTGGATACATTGGTAGAAGAATGATTCTAGAGATGGAGCTACCAGGTAGGAGACAAAGAGAAGATAGATGGATGCAGTGAGAAGGTTGCAAAGGAGAAGGTTGTCTGATTTGTGCACTTGTTTTCCCTTGTGAAAACGAGGGCACAAATCAGACAACAGTAAACTTTCATCCCTGCCTCACGGATCAAGAACAAAACCAAAAAGCTAAACAAACACCAACACATCACATCCCCTTCAATTGCAGGCGCAGCAGTTGTGTACGACAGATTAAATGTAGAAGACCCTCATTGTAAACAAGGTGCTGAAGACTGAGTCCTCACCTTATTAGCAGGTTCTTGCACAAGGCATTAATTAAAACCACTGTCCTCTGGTGTCCCCTCCACAAAAAAAAAAGTGAAATGATAATTACTGTTATCAGCGTGTGTATCATTTGTATGGTTATCACACAGACACGTTCATTAGGATGCAGATGTGGGGGAAAAATACAATGACGGAACCAATTTAGAGAAGCACAACAGTGCGACTAATCTAATCAAGCGACACCTTATCCTTGTCCCATGGTACTAATGGGGGGTGGTGCATGGTTCCCTCCCTGATCACAGCACCACCAAAGACATTCGGAGACACTGGTTTGATGAGCCATTTAAATCAAAAAGGTTTGATACTGGATTTGTGACTGCTTTAAAAATTTAAGAAACATTTATTTTCCTAAAAACAGAAAAAGAATTGACCAGAGAAAAAGACATCACTAAGCATCCCCACAAACCTGGCAGCTTTATTTGACATATGTTCTGTAGAGAACATCATCACAAACCTATAAGCACTTGAGAAGGTTGTTGGACTTAACAATACGGTTATATCTACCAATATAACTGGTTTTCCTCCTCTGAACATCTCATCTGGCTTCTCTTGCTTTTTCTACCGACTTTCCTGTCTGTGTTGTCCCTCTAATCACCTCATTCCTGATCCTGTCTCTCCTAAAGAGAACCTCAGCATCTTAAACTCTGCCACCTCCTCTGCATACAATAAAATATCTAATCCTATACAATCCATGGAATGTGATGTTTACCTTCAACCTTCTCCACACACAGTTCCTTCGCCTTCTCTCTCATCATCTTAGGAATCAAGACATCTGTTTCCACGTGTCTGAGTTTGATTTCTTCTGAAAAAAATATAAAACAGTAGCCTGAAGTACTGACAACATACGTCTTTTAGATTGACTTACACATCTAAGATTGCGATGTACACGTTACACCTATAATACTGTATTGGACCTATCTGTATTAAACAAATAATTTTTTAACAAATAAATTCGGCTTAAATATGATATTGTAAATAGTGTTATATTAGCTCGGTGGCTAGCTCCAGAGAACGCATTAATTAAACATTAGCGTTTTCCGATAAGCACGGTTATAGCAAATGTTTAAGGACATTTGTTTACGATTTTAAAGTTTCCAATTTGATACATAATTTCTTTTCTAAAAGTTAGAATGACTCCACTACCTGCATTAGCTGCTTCCATAGCGGCGACAGTTGTCAAACACTCACTACCCTGGACCAATGTGACCTACCACAGCTAACACCAGTAAACCCACAGTACTTCCGCTGACGTCACTGAAATAGAAATACAAATCCCAGAATCCTATGGAGGTACATGCGCTTCATTTTCTAAGATTTTTTTCTTTCAGATTTAAAGAACCGACATCTGCAATGAAAACAAGAAATGTGACGAAAATATTGTAAAAGTCTTTTTTATTCGTTAACTTTAGTTATTTCTCCAAAATTATCTTCCGAATATATTCTTCGTCTCCTTTCGACTTATCCCTTTTCTCAGAGGTTCCCACAGCGAGTCAACAATTTCCATTTCACCATGTCATCCGAATATATAACAGTTTTTATGGTTATTATATTTGCGTGTCTTAAAACTTTAAAAGAAAAGTTTAAAATTATTTTAAAAAATAGTTTTATATGACGTATGAATATAATATAACTCTGTAAAGATATAACGTTTAATTTATGGTTTCCTGCTAAATATATTTTGACAGTATATGTTATATCAACATTTAATTTTGTTAAAGTATCTATCTATCAAGGTATTTATCTATCTGTGTGATCAAATATTAAGCTTAATAATACATTGGATATCAGTTTTGTCAATTATCTTAAATGCAAATGTATGCATTCGGTCATAGATTAATGTCTGTGTTATTTACACCTGGACATTAACTGCTGAAAATTCAGATTTGTCACATAATTAGTTCAACGATATAACATCTTTAATATATTAATCTTAAATATTAATATGTTTTGTCCAGATGTGGTGAACCCCTGGCTCTTGATCCGAGTCATTATCAATATCAATATCACCTTAAACAAATATATTACTCCAAAACAAACAGTATAAAAGTAGATGGACAGACACACACACACATACATGACAAATCCATGTTGTCTAAGAACACACACAGGCCAGACAACATACCTCCTGCTTTCATGTGGACATCTGCACATTTTAATAACAGCAGATCTGCTCTCCAAACTGCAGCACACGCCAAAAAAATATCAGGGCCAAGCAAAGGTCACTCGAATATATGAGGCGTAAGAGAGAGAGAAAAAATCAGAGGTTTTCAGTATGTCTGCAGAAGTCCTTGGACTTTATCTGCATACATTGTAGTGTAAAATATATGAATTGTAATGTAATATAATATATATATATAATCAATATATATTATAATACAATATATATATATTTATATATATACATATATATATATATATATATATATATATATATATATATATCTATATATATATATCATAATTTAAAAATTAGACCACTCTGCTGTTTTCTTCAATTTCTTGTTCATCTTAATGCCTTGTTCCACTAAAGGTTTATCACCTGGGGGAACAATGAACACAAACCATGCAATGACTAAAATCACTGTATTTGTCAGTACAATGTTATTGCTAGTGATGTAGGAACGGAAGTGATTTTTGTCACTGTCAATAAAACCATGCAAAATGTCCAGAAATCAGCTCTGAAATGAAACTGAATTATGAGCCTTTTTTGTTGTTATTATATTTGTTCAGATTAAGGTAGATTAAGTGGAAGCAGACTTTTAAATGGACAAGAAATTAAAGAAAGAGTGGTCTAATAATTTTTTCCATGACTGTATATATATATATGGCCATACATTTATATCATGCCTCCTATAATATTAACTCAATTGAGTTAAGAAAAAACAATGCTTAAGAAATAGAAAAAATATAACTGCTATAATTAATTATTATTATAATTTCTAGAAAGAGAAATTATTCTCGTTCTAAAAGACTGATATAAGTTCACCATATCTGGACCAAACATATCCATATTTAATTATTAAATATGGAAATAAAATGAATGATGATCTGCACTTTTCATCAGTTAATGACATAGATAGATAGATAGATAGACAGATAGATAGATAGATAGATAGATAGATAGATAGATAGATAGATAGATAGATAGATAGATAGATAGATAGATAGATAGATAGATAGATAGATAGATAGATATTCTCTTTCTAGAAATAAAAAAAAAAATAAAATAGAGACATATCTGCAGAATTGTCCCTGTTTGATTCCTTGTCATTTCCCCCTGTTTCTCTGCTGATAAAGGTGCTCACTGCTCCGAGCTTCATGTTGGTTAATATGGCAGGGCCAGGGACACCCATCATGGAGCCAATATTACCCGAGCAGCAGGGCTCCGTGAACCTGGCAGAAGGAGGTTAGCAAAGTTAAACCCTCTTACTACATGCCTCACTGCCCAGGCCAACTAGCAGTTCTTCCAACGGTCCATCTGTCCACCAGTTGGCGCCAAGTCAAGGCCCCAGTCAGAGAATGTTAAAGGGTCATTGACACCGACACCTCTCGTACGTGTGAGTCTCTAGAAGAACACTTATTGATTTCCGTTCTTCACGTGACTGCATTTCATACGTGTCTGAGAAAATGTTATTCTCTTAAACCACACTGCAGAAGTGAGCTAAACAAATGTGAATGCAATAATCCACAGAAAAATCTGAATCAGGATTGATACCTGATAGATTGAGATTCATGTAGAGATTCGTATTTTTACACACTATTCAATATCAATACAATCAATATATTAGTTATGTACAATCTTCTTTTACTTTTGGCTTGTCTCTTTTTCTGGGGTTGCCACAGCAAATCCACATTTTCCATCTTCCCCTGTTCTCTGTATCTTCTAATCTGACTCCAACTACCTCCATCTCCTCCATCACTGCATCCATCAATCTCCACCTGGGTTTTTTTTTCCAATATTTATGTTATCACATGAAGGGGTCCTAAGACTTTAACGCTAGTTTTGGCCAAAATTGCTTCAGGTTAATCAGCGGCAACGGTGGGCTAGTGGTTCATGATGCAGCCTTAGGGTCCAGAGGGTTCCAGGATCAAATCCACCTACTGCCAGGTGACCACTGAGGTCCCCATTGCACTGTCCCCACACACTTCTCCCTGTTGGTGATGGGCTTAAAAACTGGTCAACTTTCTTTCTCTGCAGTGATGTGGATCACAAAGAGGTTTTTTTCTTTTTCCTCAAAAGCCATAAAGGGGTCCTGAGACGTTGACCTCAGTCTTGGCGGAAAACGGTATTGGTATGTATAGTTGGTGTGGTAATATCGCAGAATTAATATCTGTAAGTCAATATGAGACATTGCAATTTATCACCGTTATTTGGCAAAAAACAGACAAAGTCCTTTTAAAACCACATACATTACTGAAGATGAAAGTTTTAACACACTCAAAATATCGGTCCACTCTTTTACTTCGATACACAAAGCCTTGGTTTGAGAAATCACATCTGTTTTTTCTGTCTATTCTTCTGCCTCAGTTCCCACTCCCTTGTATTTGTGACTTCCACAACGTTGGCTGGCAGATGGAGTGTGGAGGTGAGACTTTAGAGAGTGTTTAAACCCCAGCCCCAGGAATCCTCTTCAGGGTCGATGGAGAGCAGATAATCCAACGGCTCGGCTGAGGGGATTACAAACCTACAGGCAGACCTCTGCTGTGGGCGCCCTCCTCAGGTCAACCCCATACCAATTTGAAGTGGCAAACTGTGTGAGTGCAGTCTCAACCTTGTTGATTTTACATTAGGGATGAAACTCAGCTCATTTTCTGAGGTTGTGTCCTTAGACTCAAATTGTTTTTTGTAAGATTGCAGAATGAGCAGATGACAATTTTCAGTGTTTTCCACAACTTTTTCAAGAGAGAGGGATCGGGAAATTCTGGGTGTTATTACCACTCAATGCAACAATTTTATAAAATATATTTGCATTGTATAAACAATCAGAGAGGGGCAGAGACCCCTTTTGTTTAACCTGGCTGTGGCAGTGCTGGCACCACCTGAGCAATGTCAGATTGTATTTCCTCTCAAGCAAGTGAAGGGGTCTGCCACTGTGCCGCAATCTGCAGCCGCTTCTCAGGCAGGCTAAACCCTTTGACACCAGCGTTTTTAATTAAAATTACATTAGGAGTAATCACCCAAACGGGTCGGGGATGGGGATAAACCCAGGGGTGGGTGAGTGAAGGACAATGTTTTCAGAGACACTGGTTAAACTTTAACTGATGTTTGCTGCCGGGACAGAATGATGACGTTGTTGTTGTCGAGCCTGATTAGTCAGTGACACAGTCATGGAGCTGTTAATGATGATCTGGGTCTGTGACTGTGACGTACTTATCTTAAAAAACATGCAGTGGGTCCAACACAACTGTCCACATGATCATATACATGAGGCAAAATGTGAGATTTCAGTTTTCAGGCTCTGAAAATAAAATTAAGCTCTTACCCAAATTATTTTTTTTCCACAGTCCCATCTGGCTTCTGCCCCTTCTGTATAAATGAAAGAAAAAAGGCTACAAAGACTCCATTCGTTCTCACTTGAGGGGCTCTCACCAAGATAATTATAAGCTTTATGAAAGTACACATCCAAAAAGTGGAAGAAGCCCACCAAAAGAATGGGCAGACGGGAGAAGAAAATTACTTTTCCCCTCTACCTTAGCTTTATGCCCCCCTTTAACAAGAGATGAGACGGCGGGCGCGTGGAGGAGGCCTTCTTCAGGAGGCATCCTGGGGGTTTTCGCCGCGAGGCAGACAGGAACGAGGAGGAGCATGCAGCCCCTTCTTGTGTTTCCTCCTTTCATTAGAGCTGCAAACCTTTGACCGCACCACAATGACCAGAGTTTTCCCTCATTACATGGTCCATCTCGACGTGAAGATGAAGAGGATAGTGAGGAAGATGAGATGAGGACCGCACTATTTGAATAGATGTTGGATATGGAGTCCACCAGTACAAAACAACACCGAATGAGAACATCTTGTCTTTTGATCAAGTTCTTTTTCCTCTGTCCCTTTCCACGGAATATGATTCTCCCCGGGTTTTATGGACGTCCGCTCTGAACACACCGTGTCTGAATGTGGTTAATTATCTAAAAGGAAAAGTTTGTACCTGTTGAAAACCTCCCATCTTTGGTCGTTACAGTAATGCCAACAAAAAAGCAGTGGTAGAAGATGGTCAGAGGACACCTGCGGAGAGCCTTTCAGACATGTCTCTAATAGGAATGCAGCGGTTAGAGCTCCTCTCAATGCATGCAGGAGAGAAGAAAGAAAGAGAAGGAGAAAAAAAAAACACATCTTTTACCTTTTCAGCTGTAATTACTCCAAATGAAGAATAGGCTGAAGAAAAGCCAGGGGAGACTTTCCATTATGACTGAAGAAAAAGAAACTCTATCAAAAGGCAAAGCACAAGATCAATATGTGTTTTTTTTCCTGATAAAAAGAAGTTTTTATGAGATTTTAGAAGGAATGATGTGTGGGCATCAGTGGAAGTGTGTGTGTGTGTGTGTGTGTGTGTTTAATGGACAAAATCCTTTTGTGACTTTTGTGAGGCAGGAAAGCAGTGTTGAAAGTCCTGCGAGTGCAGCATTACGAGGTGTCCGTCCGCCCTAACTTAACACGCAACATGTCAAGTCACACACACTCAGCAAACATTTTCACCCTGAAAACCAAAGCAGCTGCACCTTGTCGGGATTTAAGGTGAAACAGAATACTGTATGTACTGTAGATAGAAAGAAATAGATTGTAAATATTTTTTTCTTTAATTTTACTTCTGATCATAAAACCTTTGGGACATACGTATGTAATCAATAAAAACTGACTAAACTTATGAAATGAATAAAAAAAGCAGCAGCAGAGACAAATATCAGAATTACTGACTAAGAAAAAAAAATTCATTCTTCTACATGCCCCAAAAGCATGACGTCCAAAAAGTTGCAAAAATATGATATAAATATATTGGTAACTATAATTTTAACAGGAGAATTAGAAACTTGGAATCATGGAAACTGTTAAATGCAGTTGTGAAATACAATAAATTCTGCTTTTACTGCTCGTAATCATATAATCTCGAGGACAAATATGAATATGTAGAAAAAAAAACGGCCCCCAGCCTTGGACTTAACAGTCAATTGTCTACTCCCAGAAGCAGAATTTAGCTGAAATTTTGCAAAAAATCAGTCAACTCAAAAAAATCAGTAGCTGTGTGTTAAGTCTGCGTTAAACCCTAATAAAATCAGTGAAAAATACACTGTGTAAAAGAATAGTGCAAATTACAGAAACCCATACAGGGCATGTTTATTTATTATAAACTCGGTGCGTGTGTATGTGATAGTCAGGATACATGAGTGGGGGGACGGAAGAACGCGGGCCTCACTCGGGGAAAAGGTGCTAAAATATACAGTGAGAAAAACTCAGTGAGAAATTGACAGCTGAGCAACAGGGAGAGATGAGGAGGCCTCACAGTCGTCGAGCTCTGCAGACAATAACAATCTATTTTTACCGTATGTATTTTCATCAGAAAACAAATACAGAAAACGTGCCCTCGGTGCACACTGAATGAACTGAGTCCTCTTTCTACAGGCTTTGTATTCTGATCCCAATCATTTGCATCGGTCGTCTGCCGTCAGAGGCGAACGATATCAGACAGGGGGAGCTATCAACAAGATTCTCCTTTCAGTTTCTCTTCAGTTAAATGTTAAAGGCGACAACGTACAAACAACAACGCACGTACATGTACTGTATGTTGGCGCACTCACACAGACAGTGCGCCGGGAGCACAGAGAGAGCACACAGGCAGCTTCTCAATTATCAACCTCTCCTCGCTGCTCTCAACACCTCATGTTTCTCTGCTAATGACTGGATTAAAGCTCTGATCAAGATGCACTTAACACATAAAAAGCTGCTCCCATGCACATACCATCAAAAAGCCAATTAAAGCTTCATTTAAAACCTGACAAAGGCCACGCAGCGCTGAGAGTCGTGGGCAAGTGGAGAGCAGGTGTACAGGCCGACTTAAAATCTGGTCAAGGGGAAAAATATGGGTCAGAAAATAAAAATAGACACGTGTGAATCTGGGTCGTCGCTTCTTCTCTTTAGTGGAAGCATTCATATTGTGGAGAGGTTGAAAATGGGTCAAGAAGTCACTGGGTCACAACTTGACTTCCTTTACTGTAGAACAGGGGAATCAAACAGGAAATACAAAGGGACGCTGCGGCTCATTTAATCAACTGATCTGAGTCTCTGAGCTGATTAGTCGGTCCAAGCTCTCTGGAAAGGTTGGAACAAAAACCTGCAGACACACCTGTCCCTTAAGGATCCTGTTTGACATCCCTGGATGAGTGAGTTGAGATGAGCTGTCAAATTAAAATCGTTATCAATAGATACGTAGATAGATGGGCAGACAGACAGACGGGCAGACAGACAGACAGACAGACAGACAGACAGACAGACAGACAGACAGACAGATAGACAGACAGACAGATAGACAGATAGATAGATTTTAGATATAAATTATTTTTAAAATGATCCACTGTCCTAAATAAGCATAAATGGATGAGATATATATATACATGTATATATGTATATATACATATATATATGCTGTATATATATATTACATATCTGTATGTGCGTGTGTGTGATTCTGGATCACGAATATATGCCCTTTTTATATGTATATATGTATGTATATATATATATATATATATATATCAATGAATTAATAATAAAAAAATATTCTTTCCTATCAATTAATTGAAATAAACAACATGTAAATGTTTATATGAAGTGCTGATGCTTCTTTATGTTGGAGATCAATATGATCTTTTTTTTTTTCAATACAAACTTTTTGCCTTGTTGACCAAGATGAACAGAAAGTGAGCAGAGCTTTTATCTCCCAACTGTAAATGTGCGTGTGTTTGATGATGGCATTACTAAAAAAGCTAATCTTTCCAACAGTTATAGATTCTTGGGAGTAATTCTTGCCTTCAAACCTACAAATAAAGCAGATTAATTAACTCTCGGGCTTATACCTCTGAACCATAAAGAGCTCACAAATTACCTCAGGGGGAAGTGATTACAAACATGGAAGACAATAAATCAATCAATGAATCTAATGAAGCTTACACGCCGTCGCCGGCATTTCATTCTTGTTCTATTGAATAACAAGAGGGAAGGAATGGAATCAAAGTTAAATTGTTAATCATAATGTGATACCACAGTCAGCAGATTCCCCTCATCAGAAAAACATGCACAGACTCCTGTTCGCTCAGAGACGGGACGTAAGGCAGAAAATATTCTTTCCACCTCACTGGACCAACAGATATTCTCTGAAAAGAGACAAACAAGGAAATTGATCCTGGAGTTTAAACAGAACAATACTGGATGTGATTGGATTTTAATCACAGAAATGACTCGTATTTCATTATTTATATAATATTTATTTTCTTGAAGTAATTCACAAGGTATAAAAAGTTTCATACTGAATAATGAAATAATCGAGATTCTTTTAAAGATTATATATATATATATATATCTGTAGTTTGAAATCTATAATGAAAAAAGGTATTTTGTGGAAAAATATCACAAATATTCTTATGTTACAATCAAATCTTTAATAACTTAATTAGTAAAATGTATTTTATCTGTAAATTATTTTTTTATTCTTTTTTATTTACTTACTATCTGGCAATCCCCAAACTCGGTGGAGGACACTGGAGGTTGGGGATGCCGTGAAGCTCAAGGAGTCCTACTCAAGGGGCTCCTGAGGCTGATGGATGGATGGATGGATTACTATCTGTCAATACATGTATACATATAGATATGTTTATATGCATATATAAAAAAAATATTCACATATATGTATAGAGATCATCCATGGGCCACAATTGTCTTGTGGGTCACAATTGGTCCGAAAATTGGACACAGGGGCCGAGTCCAGAGCAGAAAAATCTATCTAAGATAAATGGCATGTAAAAAAATTAAAATCCTACATTTCTAATACCCTTTATGATGTCATCTACTGGAGAAACACATTATTGCAGGGAAAGTGCAGAGGTGTGATGTTTATATAAATAATTCAATTATTAATTAATTTAATTTGGACAAGGTTGACGGGCCACATTAAACAGCTTAACAGACCACTTTTGGTCCCCGGGCCTTAGTTTAACCATGTCTGATATATATATATATTTTTGTTTTAAATTATTTTTTCACAAAAAATAAAGAGTAGTATCTGAGTGACTGTACGGAATATTTTCTTCATGGATAAATCAAAGTACTCCAAAGGATTTAAAAAGATACTACATACTGTTCACTCACACACTGAATACTACATATTTGTGGCCTGGTTTAGCTCCGTTAAGGAACCAGAACTTCGTACCAGATCAGGCCATCTGATCATTTGTCGTTGTTTCGTTATTTCAATTCCAACTCCAACTTTGGTCTGTAGCTGTGACCTGGGATTTGTGTTGTTTTTGGGAGGAGGGTTGCCGACGCTGGCAGATTGGTGGGCAGGAATTCTTAACAGTACAGATTGGGTGATAATGAGAGCGTTGCTCCACACAGGACTTAATTGGCTCTGGCCTTAGACTTCTATAACTTCCTGTCAGAGAAGTGATCTTGGGAGTCATGGCTCTTGGCTGAGGAGAATTCCAGGAAGATGACTCTTCGGTGTGAATTTGTGACGAGGCTGAGCTGGCGAGGGCAGACACTTGATCATCTGAGAAAGTGTGTGTCTTGATCTAAAAAAAAAAAAAAACATTCAGAGCGAAGTAAATATTTTTTCTCTTTGATTTTTCAAAGAAAAGTGAGTCTTAACTGTTGGGTCTTACATGATGTGTTAAAGAGTTCAACCAAATTCTTCCTAACACTTGCAGGTACCAACATATTTTTACAGGCGACAAACAATAAAGACATAAAACACGACTTAAGTTGGTAGAATCAAAACTAAAACTGTATTAAATAATAATCTTTTTATAAGATGACAGAATCAATAGGCATAAGACAGGAGGCAAAGCTGGAGGTGGAGGAGTTAAAGATGCTAAGAGAAGGGACAGGATCAGGAATGAGGTGATTGGAGGGACAACACAGACAGGAGTGTTTGGAGAAAAAGCTAGAGAAGACAGATTGAGATGGTTTGGACATGTTCAGAGGAGAGACTGTGGATACATTGGTAGAAGAATGATCCCAGAGATGGAGCTACCAGGTAAGAGACAAAGAGGAGATGGATGGATGCAGTGAGGGAAGACATGGAGGTGGACACAGACAAACAATTTGCCTTGGCGCAACCATACATATGGACAAGTCAAAAAGTAAAGAAGATCTTTGTGTGAGGTAATTATGGAAATTCCTACAGAAAGTTTTATATTGGTTTAACATACAATACATTTAGTCTGAAACTACTGTTTCAGTCACATTTATAAAATATTGATCATATTCTCCACAGTTATGTTACAATAATGATGTTTTTACTCCCATAAGGGAATCATCATTATTTATTCCTCTTTTTAAGGGTAATTTTACAATAAAAAAAATGGAAATTTGTCTTGGACAAATATATTAAAATCTTGGATGTGACAAACACTAGACCTGCCTTAATTTAAATGGATGACATCAGCTCCAATCACTGTTATTGGATTATTTTATTTGTTTGTAATCCGAGGTTAATGCAATTCTTCTTATCCTGACCCCCCCCACAAAAAAAAAAAAAACATGAATCTAAAAGGCACGGCCTCGTTAGCTGACGCTAAATAAACATCACTGCCTCCACCTACTCCTTCACCTCCACCTTCAGTGTTTGTACAAAGATCGTCTCCCAGTATAAAGTCATGCAATCAGGATCTCATTAGAAAATGCAAATGAGAATTCACCAAATCTTAGTGGAGGGGCAGAAGTGTAGCACGGTGGGATAGCTGGAACATGACAGCTCACCCACCGCCCCACGCTGGGCACCAAATGTGACGGACCGCTCCTGCTGCTACTCTTAACAGGACGTAGGACCAAACCATAAATGTAAACATAGGAGGGAGAAGGAGGGAGCGGTCACTCCAGGACTTCACCTCTGACTGTGAAACCTCAGAAATATTATCGAACATACAATTGTGACCACATTATATGAGACATAGTGGACTCAGGTCATTTACAGCAGTGTTTTTGCACCATTGACCAGTTAAATGTTTGGAAATTCCTCCAAAGACGGGTGTTTAAGGTGTAGCAGGTAACTATCCCTAATTAAAGTATAACGTCTGGCATAAAATTACTATTTTATAAGCTTACCGATAAACGTTTATCAACTATGTATGTAACTTAATTAACAGACATTGTTGAAAATCACTTAATCACATTTGTCGTTTCATGCAGAACTGTTCTTCGTCTAGTGACGAAGCAGTTTTAAAGTCTTCATTGCCTCATTATTGAGCCACTTCGGCGTGGACGTCCTCGACCAGACAGAGAATGCATACTCTGTGAAAGTCGGCACAAGTGGGCGATCATTTTTCAAAATAAAACACAGTTCAGCGGCAGCTAATAAATAAAACGGAAACAGTGTAAGTTAAGCATTATCTCTCTGTGGAAAAACCGAGCCCTGGCCCGGTACCTGCTACCCGGATGTTGGGGACCACTGATCTACTGGTCTGTATCACAAGTCCCTGACTGTATATATGTAAAAGTTCAAAACCAGCTTAGATCTGGCAACAGCCAATGACAAATGAAATAAATGTTTTATGGAGTGGTAACGAACTAAAATATATCAATGTAAACCAAGTCATGTGATGTGGAAAATTTTTCAGTATTAAAAGCCGCCCACGGGCTACAGAGGCCAGAAACTGATACCATGTGTGATTAAAGTGATAATTAATAGGGTTTGCATGTGGGTAGGTTGATTGGGTGGGGCGGCTGGTTATACTGCAGGAAGAACCAAAGTCAAACCCTCCGAGCCAATCAGAAACCATTTCTGACAGGACGTCTGTCGTGACATCACAAGCTGTGTGCGGGCAGAATTCCTGGCAAGGCCTTTGACCAACAGACCTTCTGCTGACAGCAGGGCACCAGTGGCCTAGGGCACGGCGTCGATGGCCAGGTCACCAGCTTTTTCCTGCCTGGTACTAGCACTGCAGGAGAGGTGACTGGTAGGATGGCAAGATGTCAGACACAGCCCTTTAGATGTGTCAAAAAGCATCCACAGCCAGGGGAAGGACGAGGACAGCCACGTCTGCTGCCCAGTGGACACACACAACTGCCAGAGTGTGTTTCCTCTGACTCATTTTTATACGGTTCAAAGGTAAAAGGGCTTCAACCACAATCTGAAAAGCAATTTTTTAGAGATGTCCAATAATATTGTTCGTCCCATTAGCAAAATTATATATTATTAAGAATGTTCCAAATGTTTTTGTCCATTAATGAAAATCCAACAACAATGCCTTGCTTTTGCCATTCATTCATTCACGTGATCCGTTATCCGTTACCGGGTCCCAGTGATTATCCCAAATCTCAGTGGCAACCTGACAGCAGGTAGAGCCGTTCCTAAAACCTTACGGACGCTTTGACATTTTATTCAGTTTTTTTGCTAAAAGGGCTACATTAATAGGTATTGCTTGAAATCAAAATCAAAAATCCAGTCTTAAAGCATGACAATATAGTCAGAATATTGTGAGAATTGTACTTTCTTTACTTCCTTCTGCACATTTTCTATACACACGTGGACAAAATTGTTGGTACCCCTCAGTTAAAGAAGGGAAAACCCACAATGCCATTTGGAGAAGACACCCATCAAACAACTGGAGCAGTTTGCTCATGAGGAGTGGGCCAAAATACCTGTTGTCAGCTGCAGAATGCTCATTGACAAATACAGAAACCTTTTAATTGCAGTGATTGCCTCAAAAGGTTGTGCAACAAAATATTAAGTTATAGATACCATCATTTTTGTCCAGGCCTGTTTCGTTAGTTTGTTTTTTTTAATAATTATGTTAATCAACAATTCAAAAGTGATGGCTGATATTGATTGTTTAATTTTCAATACATTTTTATTTATTGTTACTTTTGTAAGTTTCAAGTGATTTCAGTGAGAATTGTGGGGTACCAACAATTTTGTCCACTTATGTATGAATAAAATCTGATGGCTGGTGGTAGTGAACCTGGGATTTACTGCTGAACCTTCTGGAGATGTTGTGGGTCTGTCAGCAAAAAAAATATGAAGGAGGGTTTCTCACTTGAGAACACAAGTGATGACATCATTCAATTGTCCGCCACACTGTCTTGGAAAGAAAGAAAACTCCTTGTCATTGTGACAAGGGATTGTCCACAATAGTGTGGATATTGTGATCCACACTATAGCACATGTGGAAATGTGACTTCAGGATTCAACCCATCACCAAAGTGAACAGTGGGCAGCTTTAAGCAATCGGGACAAACCTCAGTGGAAACCTGACAGTTGGTGGATTTGTACCTGAAAACCTCCGGATCCAGGTCTGGGACCTTAACCACGAGGCCCTTTTGACAGCATTTCTTGTCTTGTGCATTTAACTTCAACTTTTATTTGTTCATAGCCGCATATCATTACAACCATTAACTTAAGGCACTTTATAAACAAGCGTGCATAAAACACGATGCCATAACAGACAAATGTCCCCTCCCCCTATTGACCTTCACACTGGCTGAGAAATGTCTCCCAAATAAAAACTTTGACAGAGAAAAAAGGAAGAAACCTCAGCATGATCTACAGTGGAGAGGATCCTCACGCAGGATGGACAGACAGGCAGCCACGAGACTAACAGCAGAACGTAAACAAACAAATGTTATTCTTGATCATTTCACTGTTCAAGTGGTGAAAAAATCAAGATGATTTACTCCTTGTCAACGTGATCTACACCACTGGACACTCAGAATGGGACTCCTCCATTTAACCCATCACCAAAGTGAACAGAGGGCAGCTGTGAGCAGTGAGTGGTGGACTTGAACCTGAAACCCTTCAAAACCAACTCTGCTTCCTGAACCACTAAGCCACCACTGCCAACAGAAGGTGTAGTAGTGTAGCAGCAGACCTAGTCTTGCTAAAATTATACAGTAGTTATGTGAAAACACAAAAATGTGATCATGTGTAAGAAAAAAATATTTGTAAAATAAGAGTCACGTAAATGATGTTTACAAACAACTCAATCACTTCATGTCATCAGCAGGAGTGTATTAGCTTTAGACTGTTTGCTGTTCAAACACTTTACCCTAACAGTTGATTTGTCATGTTTGATGTGCGGTGTGTTTATTTCAGAGGTGTGGACCCGCGTCTCTAATCTCCTCACTGTCTTTATCATGCTAAATCACACCCCAGCACAGTGGAGCAGCGGCGGCAGCTGCCGCTGAGCATTGTCTGGACCACAGAGGGGTCTGAAGGGCCCACTGTCAACAGCCATTCAGGGTCAATTAGAGTCTGAAAGTGGTCAGACTTTGAACTGAAGAAGTGGAAGGTAGTGAGAAGGAAATGGTCTGATAAGTTTTACAGATGAGAGATTGAATGAGGTGTGAATAGTGGGATGAATGTGTATTAGAACAAAAACACTTGGGCCATTTAGTAAAAAAAATCAGTTCAGACTCATTGGCCTCAGTGAAAACTGTTTGCTGGAGTAAATATAAAGTATACATTTGCTGTTTGTAAAAAATATAGATAGATTAGTTTGACAGGTTTATTTGAGAATATAACAATTATAGACACAAGCCATGCTGCCCGTCAACATCCGAGATCCAAAATTTTTTCAAAAATAACTTTTTATTACATTCAACAAATACCATATAAGGCCTCTATGTGAGTTTCCTGTTTCTGAAACTTATAATGTCAAATTTATATTTTTTAGCTGTTTTTGTCTACAACCACAACAGCTAAATGGGTTGCAATGGATACAGTGTAAAAAAAAAACTAACAAATAATACAAAATTAATTAGAAGGAAGGAAGGAAAGCAAAAAAGAAATGTGACATCTGTATTTAACCCATCACCAAATTGACCAATGAGCACCAGTGAGTGACAGTGCCATGCTCTGGGCAAGCTGGGCAGCTGGTGGAATCGAACCTGGAACCCTCCAGACACAAGTGTGCTTCCCTAACCAGTAGGATGCAGCTGCCCTGTTTGTTTTTCATCCAGATAATATTTTTCTTGTCCATGTTTCCATGTTTTTTCGGTGATTTTTTCAGTCCACCTTAAACTTGAGCTCAACTCTCTCTCAACTGCTTAAATATAACTTTGTTGGCCTGCATGGTTTTACTGGTGTCATTTTAAGGTGGATGGACGTGAGACAAGACGAAGATGAGATGAGTTGAGGAGCTGGGGGTTCTTATACTGTGCACTGAAGCTGGGACGGTGAGAATCATCTGCCCCTCCCCTGGAGGACATGACAGCAGATCTGATAATAGGCTGCAATCAGAGCGTCATGGCCAAGAGACACAGAGAGACACAGAGAGACAGAGACAGAGAGAAAGAGCATGTAGCTCTCTCACCATCATCACCATCACCATCATCATCAGTCTCACTCCACATGGCTTTTATTTAAAGACTAAACTACAAACACAACATGATGTCGTTCATTTACAGTCCAGAGCTGAGCTCTGCAGGTTTACTTTAACTTTACTTTTATTTTTCATCTGAATATTCAGGCTGGAGCAGGAGAAACGAGCAACTGGTAAGTTTTGTATTTATTTTTAGAATTATTTAATTGCAATATTTTAATTTAATTACATGTCAATTACGTCCCATGTTTTATTTAAATTTGTTATGTAGAATTTTGAAACAGAAATAGTATTTTATTGGTTAAAGAATCGAAAAGAAATGTGCGATACTGAACTGTCTGATCCGGGTTTCATCACCGTTTTTTTCGAACGGAAACGTAATTGTCTATATCCCCCTCTTTTCTACGCCGGGAGTCCCGGTGGGATCGAATCAGTCAGAATGAACGCAAATTCATTAACTCTGAATACATTAAACCGGATTATCGATACCAAGCTCATATGGCTCAGAAACATACCAATGTTTTTGACATTATATGACAAAAAAAAACCCGCAAAATGCACAATATATATTTTACACCAACTGGCAGGTTTAATATTTATAATCAAGATTGCATAAGAAAATTTAAAAATATATATTTTTTATTTAGGATAAATATCTTTCATTCATTTGTTAAATACTTAAATGATCAATGTCTCTATATTTTGACTAATTCAGCTGGGATTAGTCAGATATCTTCATTTCTGAGTTTGAAATATGAATGTTTCAAGCTCAGTTAGAGAAATAAATGATAAAAATGTTATTTATGGGATAAAAATGACTGAAATGTGAATTAACGTCCGAAATGTCACAAAAATAAATTATTGTTAGATCATTTTCCTGGATTTTCGGCCCTGATGTGACGGACACTTCTCACTTGACTCTCATCTCGTCATCAATTCACTTTTTACCCTGTTTATGCTGCAGGATTAAATAGTTTCACTGACTTTGGATCGAGAAGAACATCAGGAGAAGTCCAGAGAGACCAGATCAGGTCTGAGAGAAGAGGACAAAGTAGCCATGCTCGGTGAAGATGGAGAGAACAGCGCTTTCTCCTCCACCAAGGAGGCTGCGGAGGAGCGGCGGAAGTCTCCACCCGTGGACGGAGAAGATCTCAGCGGCCGCTCCCGCTACCCGGAACCCGAGGTGACCTCGGACCGATACTACATCCCTGCGGCCGTCTCCAAGCACAGCCCCGAGACGGTCAGTCCCTGTTCGTTCTTCCCCTACCCTCCCAGAGGAACGGTTTACACCACGCCCGGAGCCCCAGGTGGTTACCCGTCGTCCCTCCACCTCAGCTCCGTGTTGCCCTCGGCGGGCCTCTCCCCCACGGCGGCCGGGCGCAGTCACTTCAGTTCCGCTTACCAGCTCGGCCAGAGTCCCGGCTGCATCTACCCGACCTACACCGGCTCGGGGTCTGCGATCGGCGGCATGACTTTGACCGCAGCCACACCCGGGACCAGGGCGCAGGTCTATCTGTGCAACCGACCTCTGTGGCTGAAGTTCCACCGGCACCAGACGGAGATGATCATCACCAAGCAGGGCAGGTGGGAACAGCGGCTGTGTCCGTTCTTACTGACGACTGAAAAAGTTATATTATAAATTCAGTGACAGTGAAGTTTTTTTTGGTGTGTTTTTCCAGGCGGATGTTCCCGTTCCTGAGCTTCAACATCGCTGGTCTGAGTCTGACCTCCCACTACAACGTGTTTGTGGAGGTGGTTCTGGCGGATCCGAACCACTGGAGATTCCAGGGTGGGAAGTGGGTCACGTGTGGGAAAGCGGACAACAGCAGCCAAGGTAGAAGAAAAAAAAAACATTTATATCTATACCTGCAACAACAAAGTTGACAAAGACATTTGTAAAAAATATGTCTGAAATATATGTAAATTTTCTGATTATTTGATTCAAAATAATACACACAAAAAAATACACACACAAATATACATGTATATATATATGAGATTCACACCTAGACCTAAATAAACTAAATTAGCAAAGATATTTAAAAATATGTCTGAAATATATGTTCATCTTGTGACTATTGATGTCAGTAGTAAGATATATTTATGCATATACATTCCCACACACATATATAAGATTTAAACCTACACCTAAATCACAAATATATTTGGAAAATATGTTAATATTCTGCAGTGAAGTCAAATATATATATATATATATATATTATTTATTATTTATTTATAGAATATGTATATGTAGTATAAAAATAAATACACAAACAAATAATAAATACACATATTTAAATAAATGTATACACAAACTACAAACTAACTATATATCTATACTATCTATATATCTATATATATATATCATATGTGTATATATATACTGTACACACACACACACACACACACACACACACACACACACACACACACATATATATATATATATATATATATACATATATACACACATATAAAAAATAATTACATCTCGACCGAAATCACAAAATAAGAATTTTTAGACCTAAGATATTTTCAAGTTTACAACACATATACATAAATATACACATACATAGACCTGGATCACAAAATTGACAAAGATATTTGAAAAATATGTCTAAAATATATGTTAATTTTCTGACTATTGACGTGTGTGTATATTTTTCAATTATAGATTTACATCAAATGTTCTTTCTTCTGTCATCACAGGGAACAAAATGTATATTCACCCAGAGTCTCCAAACACAGGAGCTCATTGGATGAGACAGGAAATCTCCTTCAGTAAACTCAAACTCACCAACAACAAAGGGGCCAGTCACAGCACCTCACAGGTCAGACATGGGACGGCTGCACCGTGCTTTTATTGTGGTGAAACCTGTGAAGTGAAAAGCAGATGAGTCGAGATGTCAAGTTTGACCATATATATTTTAAAGCAGACAAGCAAAATGGTTTTAAAAATGTTCGGTTAAAAAAGAGAACCACGTTCTGTAGTGTTCATTAATTGTAGATTTATAGAATGATATTTTACAAAAAAGTGGATTACAAAGAGAGAAGGGAGACTTTTACAAGAAGAATTTTACATTAAATGAAAACTTGGCTTTGTATTCTGATTTGCTGCACAAGGTTTATGTTATTACTTCTCTGTATGTGCTTGTTTATATATTACAAATTGATTCTGTTCTGTTAGTATCTGTTAAAATTCATTGAAAACATTTTTAATTATGTAATTATAATAATATTAACAACGACACATGTCCCTATGCAGCAAAATCATATTTAATATTTTATACCTTATGCTCATAGATGATCGTGCTGCAGTCGCTGCATAAATACCAGCCCAGGCTGCACATCGTGGAGGTGACAGAGGAAGGAGCAGAGGAGGTGAACCCTGACCTTAAGACCCAGAGCTTTACATTTCCAGAGACACAGTTCATTGCTGTCACTGCCTACCAGAACACAGACGTGAGTGTGGACCTCAAATAATCTTCTCCGCAGCCCTTTATTCTTTTTTTCTTTTTAAACATTGATTTAATAATGTAACAAAAGCACTTTCCTTCTTTCAGATCACACAGCTGAAAATAGACCACAACCCTTTTGCCAAGGGATTCAGAGATAACTATGATTCGTGAGTACTTTTGCTACTTCAATTGTAAAAGATAAAGAATGGTAAGGATAAATGTGACAGATGAATGATGTTCATACTAAGTCTGTGGCTTCTTTTTTCTGGGGCACAAGAACTGGAACTGGAGATTATTATTGTCACAGTCAGAAGATCGTATTGGATACTTCAAGTTTCCTATATTATTTTTATTTATTTTTTTGCTTTCAAAATATTTCAATGCTTTTCATGTGCTTTTGGTTGGTTATTTTTTATTAATCTAAAAGACAGAATTCATGTGAAGCAAAAATCCAGTTTACATTTCATCTAAGAGGATGCAAACCTCAGCAGTACATTTCCCTTCAATCCCATCAAAACCTCAAATTAGTGATAATTCACCCTTCTGCTTCTACTCAAGGACATACTAACATTGAATTTCTGTATTTTCAAGGATGTACACAGCCCCAGACACTGACCGCCTCACCCCTTCACCAAATGACTCTCCACGCTCCCACCAAATAGTTCCTGGTGCACGCTACACCATGCAGCCCCTCTTCCAGGACCAGTTTGTCAACAACCTCCCCCAGAATCGCTTCTACAACAGTGAGAGGGCGGTGCCGCAGACTAACAGCCTCCTCTCGCCTCAGTCTGAGGATGGAGCCTCTCAGAGATGGTTTGTCACCTCCATGCAGCAGGGAGGAAACGCCACCAACACCAACAATAAGCTAGATCTGACACCCTACGAGAGTGAATACTCCAGCGCGCTGATTCCATATGGTATTAAGTCCCTGTCCATGCAGACGTCCCACACCCTCAGTTACTACACAGACTCTCCTTTCAACACCATGTCAGCCGGATGGGGGTCAAGAGCGGCGTACCAGAGAAAAGTTACACCCAGTTTGCCGTGGTCCCCCAGACCAAGTCCTACGGCCGGTTTTCCTGAAGACTCAGGCAGAGCTAAACAACAAATAGAGGAGGAGGTGAATAACAGTGGAGGTCTGATCTCCTCATGGACAGAATCTCAGTCGTCGGCTCTATCCCAGGACAAGGCTGATTCCTACGGCATGGCCTGCAAACGCAGGAGATTGTCTCTCAGTGGCTCCGGCTCAGTGGACTCAGCGGCAGATGTTAAATGTGAAGACTTGGCCTCACTTGCAAGCAACAGTAGTTCCTACAACAAAGATTCACCTTCATCCAAAGCCATGGCAGCGTACTATTCCTTTTACACCACCCCTTGAACCCTTGGTCTGTTAGTGACTGTTGAGTTGGTCATCATTGGCAATCATCAACTTTAACTTTGGCTAATGTACAGGCAGATTTGATTTGGTGTGTTGTCACAAAACGATACAGAATCTTTTCAAGTTAAAGTACAAGTACTATAACAAAAGATATAGTACATGTGGAAAAGGACACCCTATATGTACGATATATCTTGGCTTTATGTATGTTTTCTTGTTACATAAATTGTTGTGTTTGACTCTATATCGAGATATTGTGTTTTGGAGAATAATTTATTGGTTGAAAGCCAAATGCAATGGAACTTGTGTAATAATACTGTGATATGATGACTTTACATTTGCAGCAGTGTTCAGATGTTTGATAATAAAATGAATACATGTCACGTGGAATGCTTGGATGGTCATATTTTGTGTGAAAGCAAACCCATCATGTCTTTGTCAATGTTAAAATAAAACAATAATGAATTATCTGTCATTGTTTATGTTCAGAGCATGCACAGTAGATAGTGTGGCCTAGTGGTTAAGGAACTGGACTTGGATCCACAAGCTGTAAGGTTACACTGCGGTCCACTGAGCATGGCGACATCCATACTCACTGCTCTCTGGGTGCTCACAACTGACCACGGTTCACTGGGATGAACTGTGATGGGTTAAAACACATTTCATGGAGTTCAGTAGTGTTTGGATCTTGAATCTTGATCACAATAAGTTTGCTTTCCTTCCTTCCTTAAATTTCTCTATGTTACATCCACAATTGCAATTCTACAAAAATGAAACTCAAAACTCAACTAATTTTAGGCTCACTTTCAACAGATACATTGAGCTGAGTGCATTTTCTTTCTGCAAATACATTTATCCTATGGAGTCTGGCGCCCTCTAGTGATCAGTTATAGTACTCGCCGTCAACGCAACGAACCATCGGCCACAACACTGACAACATCGTTCCTAAAACATCACCCCTAAAATTGAATTAATTCAAACAAGGTATGATTAAGGATAATTATATGTATAACTTTATACTCACGACAGCCCTTAACACCAAAACAGCTTTTTAAAAATTTATTTTAGCAGAAAAAAACACATACAAACCGTGTTGCATACAAAGTTTACCAAAATTAAATGCTAGCTTTAGTCCATGTGGTTTATTTGCATTTATGCAGTCATTGAATTATAGTAATTAATTATTATTATTCTAATGTTAATAATCAAATTTGACATTTTATTAAAGGTCATTAACCATAGCAATGACAATGTACCTTGTGTTTGTGCAACATCTAGTGGTGAACTGTGATATTGTGGTTGTATCACTCAACCCACTATTCCTGCCCAAGCATGTACTTGTAATAACAATATTTCAACGATGTCATGGAAAGATAAATAAAGTGATTGATGGGAAAACCATCTGACAAACACACTGACTGGCAACCCCCAGGCCCTGATGCAGTGAGTGCTGATATGGATCTTTATTTTATTTCTACCTTTGTAATTGAAAAGTATAGTTATCTTTAACAATAGTAATTCTTACGTGACAAAAAAGTCATTTTTTATTATCAGCATGTAATATTCTGAAATTATGTTCCAATGTAATGGCAGTTGGATGAATTTATAATTTATAATACAATAATATAGTTCTGTAAACTACTAAATTCTTCAAAAACAAAAACATTGCTGTTATATACATATATACTTATATATATGTGTATGTATACACATACTCTTACACACATATACATACAGTATATACTTATATACTTATATTTTAGTAAATAGTCAATATCTATAGTAAAATATATTGATAATAATAATAATAGTAATAATTATTATTGTTGTTATTATTATTATTATTATTATATTTCTAAATTATTAATCAAGACATTTTACTACAGGTATTTACTATTTACTCAACATTACCTGAGAAAGCAATGACAAAAAGAGATAACATTGAATAATGTAAAGTATTGGATAGCAATTCTGGTTACCAGATTAAATAGAGATCTCAGCAGGAACACACCAACAAGAGGGCAGAAGGACCGCAGTTCTGTAACTACGTGGTCACCAACAGCCGTTCGAACCACACGACCACCTGTTTTGGGGGTTTGTGTTGCAACCTGGCAACCCGACTTAGAGACACCAGTGGAGAGTTGACAGGAGTAACAACAGTGAGCTTTGTGTTTATGGACTAAATATTTACTGCACTGTGTAGACATCGATCGATCGATCACTACTCCATAACGACGCTGTTGTACCGAGGAGGTGAGTGAGTCCCAATACTTCTTACGTCCTGTTCATGGCGACTTTATTAACTGGCAGCGGAGTTGTTAGCCACCTAGCCGAGCCGTTGACGTTAGCCAACGCAGATGCTACCGTCACGATGTTATTGTTTTGAATCATAGAACAGCTGACAGACAGACTGTGTTCTATTGAAGGACTGACGACGGGCCCTTCAACGAACACCAAGGCTGTCATTTAGTGCAGTTCGAGGTCAGTTGTGTGGTGATTGCTCTCCTCATTATTAATGTAACAACGCTTGGTCGTGGACTGTTGATTAACACAACATTAAACTATCGGCTTGAGCTAACGAGCGAGAATGATGAACTCCAAGGCCTGTAATGGAGGAGTTTGTTTCTGTTCTACGAAGAGACACTTGTTCATGTCGTTAACACTGGTTTTTATAGAGCTTATAATAAGAACAGATGTCGCTGATTTGCTGTCGTTAACTATTGGCTTATACGAGGTTAAAGTTGTAAAACATCAGGAGGATGAACACGAGCTCCCCGAGTTACATGTGTGCAACAGAGTAGTGTTCAAAGATCAGATGTGCGTGTTATTACCGAGGTCTGAGTTCTTCATCTGTGTGGAGGAGGTTTTGTGAGGCTCTATGTCCTTACATGGTATGGTTTTAACACAGATTTAGTTGAAAGAAAAGGTAATGTCTCATTGTGTCTCTGCTCTTAGAGGGATTTAATAGTCTTTTTCTTCTTTTCCGTTCGGCTTTTCCCTTTTCTCAGGAGTTGCCACAGCGAGTCAACAATTTCCATCTCACCCTCTGTATCCTCAACTCTAACTTCAACTACCATCAATCTCCTCTTCATCTCCTACCTGGTAGCTCCATCTCTAGGATCATTCATATACCAATATAATCAATGTCCCTCCTCTGATCCTGTCCAAATCATCTCTGCCATCTTTTTCTCACAAACTTTTTGTCCCCCTGATTGGGGGACAAGGATGGACAGGATCAGGAATGAGGTCATTCCTGATCCTGTCCATCCTCGTGGACCTCCAGTCTCCTCTTGTCTTCTGCCTATTCCCAGTGTCTCTAACCTATCCATCGTGGCTGGT
Organism: Paraplagusia blochii; assembly: GCA_016785265.1. Lineage (NCBI taxonomy): Eukaryota > Metazoa > Chordata > Actinopteri > Pleuronectiformes > Cynoglossidae > Paraplagusia > Paraplagusia blochii. Next base: position 29,539 of record JAFBJS010007990.1, on the reverse strand, counting down.
CTCACAACTGTCCTGTAAACCTTTCCCATCACCTTAGCTGACTCTCTTCTATCACAAATCACTCCTGATACCTTTCTATTTAATTGTAAGGTCAATGTTATATTTATTTCAATATTTCCACATTTTACCATAAGAACAATCTGAGATTAGTGCTGTGGATCAGTGTTTGTCAACCACATTTTCCTGTGGTCAATAAGTAAGTAATTTTGAAAAAAAAGCCTAAAAAAATCACTTCCTTTAACATACTCATTTCATTCAGCAGAGTGTGCCTGTCAAATTAAGAGATTTTATAAAATAAAACCCATGCTAAACAGCAAAGTCACCTTATTTAGCTGATTTGCTGCCCCACCAGTTGAGAACCACTGCTCTAGATGTCACACATATGCAAATAAATGCATGTTACATCACTGACTAAGACTGCACTGCCGCAGAATGGTAACTGTGTTGAAATCAAAACCAAAAGCATTTGAATCCATTTGAACTACAACGATGACAAAACAAATGTTTCTGCCAAAGTGGTCTGGAGAAAACACAGGGAATCTCCTTATGTTCTGGGCTCATGAAATGAATCTGCTGAATCCATCACCTTTGCCTGAGTAAAAAAGACTTTAATAAATGTATTTGGACTTTGTGTTTATGTTATTCAAATTAGTATATTCAAATTATTCAAAGTAGGACGAATAAAAAGCATTATAATAAGTAGACTCTGTAATAGTGATGTAAGGACAGATTTTCCTACTAGGAAAAAACATTTTTTTAAAATCATGTTCAACAAAGATCAGTTAATAATGAACCATTATTAAACATCAACCCTTGAAACCACTAAATTAGAGATGTGGTTCCTGAAGTGTGTGGACGCCTCTGTTAAGGGCCTTGGAGCTTGTGCAGGGTGGGTGTAACAACAGTGCCCTGACTTATAATTCTGTTATTATTGCTTGATTCCTGTCAATAAAAACATTTTATTGCTAGCCATTTAATTTAAATGGTAGTATTTAATTACAAACAAAGCAAATGAATAGTCTTAAAACTACATAGACTTTTTATTCCAAATCATTTTATTACTTTTGTTGGTATTTAAAGTACTATTTCCACAAAAGTGACAATTCTTCCTTTGCATTTTGACTGGAGTATTGACTTAAGTCTTATTTAGGCAAAAGATCTGGCTGTCAATCTAAAATCATCTACTAGGGATATATTTTTTAAAAGCTATAACATTCCAAATGTATGGTTATTTGTTGTACCCTAGCTGATGATGTGTGGATTTTTGCTGTAGTGCATAAAAGCCTCACCCTGGCTCAACAGTCATGACCATATGGTGCTCTGGTGGTAGGGAAATGCTGACTCGCTGCATGTTGTTGTTGTCGGGTTGAGGATCTCGCTTCACTCTGACTCCTGGCCTCAGTTGGATGGGCATCAATGACACAGAGAGGCGGAAGCACCTGGTGATGCCAGAGGAAGTCTTGTCCCTTTCTCTGTGTGAGTCTGTTGGCATTACTTTTGGTTAATTTAAGCAAAAAGAAGATAATCTCAGTGAGGTAGTAGTGATGTTCACACAGGGGCTGTGACAGAGCAGCCCGTGCTTCCTTGGAGATACAGCTCACATTTTTGTTGTTCACAGGAAATGGACGCATTTGACTATATTAAGGACAAAAAAGTGGTCATTAAAACTCTGTCTTCTCTAATTAAGGAATACACTTGGAGAGTGTTTTACTCAAGGTAAGGCCTGCGAACCAGCCATAAGGACATTAACCAGCTGTCTCTCCTATCCCGTAGGACTCTCAGCATGCTGGTCAGGTAGCCGTGTAGAGGATGAAGGTGATTTCAAAGGCTGCCATGACAGTCCTGGCTTGAACCACAACAGTATGAGAAAAGATGGGGAACACGGCGACCAAGTTCCGTAAGGCTCTGATCAATGGAGACGAGGTGCTGGCTCTGCAGCTCTACGAGAGCAACCTGCAGTTTAGGGAGGCTTTGGACCCCAACACTACATATGGAGAGTCCTACCAGCACAACACTCCTCTGCACTATGCTGCCAGGCACGCTATGTCTCACCTACTCAGGTCAGAATGGGACCCCAGACCAAATCAAGCAGTTTTGTCTGTCAAAATACAGCTAAAAGTTAAGAAATGTTAAATATTTATTGAATGTGTTTTAACTCTACAGTGTGTTTGTGTCCTGTTGCTTTTCAGCTTGTGTTTATCCACTAGTTCATTTCACTCCCTTACTGTTACATTAGGAAAATAATGTTTCATGTATCAACTCCAGCTCTGACCCATCTGTCTCGCCACGTAGCCATCTGTTTGCAGCTCTGAGGAATGTAACACGCTGGGATGAAATAGAATGCGACCGAAGGAGCATCCCACATAACAATCGCACAACATTGCATGCGTTTGTCTACCCCCTTCCCCAAGCGTATTTTTATTTGCTCTTACAAAGTCTGCTCTTTGCTTTCGTGTTTGGCTTTTTAATAGTTGTTTCGACAGTGAAGGCAAAAGAAAGTGTGGGAAAATTAACATGTATAGAGTGTTCATACTGTATGAAATATATATGGATATAATCAGATCTACATAAGATTAGGTACTTTCAATTTTCACATCACTTAATTATTTTTTTTTATTAGTTGAAATAGGTATTACAAAGTTAAATGCCATTGATGTTGTTTAAAAACATGTTTTTTTTTTTGTTAAATTTTTTTTCACACCAGTGATGTTTGTTTCTTATTCTGTGTCTTTGTAGTTTTTCCCTAAAATGAGATTTTGCGGATTTTATAGATTTTATAAATTTTAATTGTGTGCTATAACTAAAAAAAACACAAATTCTGACAGTATATAAGGTCTACATACTGGTGGGCCAACTCTAGTACAAATTTCATTTTATCTCTCGGGCCAGAGATAATAACACTGCGGGCCAGATTTGGACCCCGGGCCTGAGTTTGACTACTGTGAGGTGAAAGTACCAAAGCATGTCAGACACTTTTCATATCAATGAGCAATTCATTTTATTCCCTGTGTCCACTTTCAGGTCCTTCCTCATAGATAAAGATGGGAATCCTAACAAGCGCAATGTGCAAAATGAGACGTCTCTGCACCTGCTCTGCATGGGGCCTCAGATCTTGATCTCAGAGAGTGCCCTACAGCCTCGGATTACACGGCCGCAGGAAGACGAGCGGCGTCGGGCCGAGTGTCTTCAAATGGTCCTGGCGTGGACCGGGGCCAAGCTGGATCGTGGGGAGTACGAGAGTGCTGATGTAAACGCTACAGACAACAAAAAAAACACCTGCCTGCACTATGCTGCTGCCTCTGGGATGAAATCTTGTGTTGAGGTAAGTTTAAAAAAAAAAGAATGCGACCTGGAGTAAACAGACTCTCCTTCTTTCTGCCATTTTCTGAGTGTTCCATTTCTAAATGTAATTTAAAAATCCATCAAGTATTTTTCAATGTTCTTTTTTTGCAGTTGCTGGTGCGGAGAAACTCGGACTTGTTTGTGGAGAATGAAAACCGTGAGACTCCGTGCGACTGTGCAGAGAAGCAGCACCATAAGGACTTGGCCTTGTGCCTGGAGTCGCAGATGGTCTTTTCGATTGCCCCCGAGGCTGAGGGTATAGAGGCTGAGTACGCAGCCCTGGACCGAAGAGAGGTAGAGAATAACATATCAAGAGGCAGCGGGTATTCAGCTTTCACTTTGTCTTCCTCAACTGGTGTCACAACACCTGTGCACACAACGGTTCCCTCTGCATTTTTATCCGAGCAACCTTTCCCATCCACCTGTTGTTTATTGCTATTGTTAGTGCCGTTCCACATCATCTGTTTTGTTTATTTATTTGTAAAAAAAAAAAAAAGAAACAATATTAGCTGTGGCTGGGTAAAATAGCCTCAATACTTTTCTACAAAATCCTGATTCACAACATTTATTGAGCAGGTGACCAGAAATAGGTAAACATGGAGTTTCATTTACAAGAACAGATAAGGTATTTCATTCTATATCAAATATTAATAAAATATATTGTAAAAAGTAGATTTTATCATATATTTGGACAACAAGTGGACTGTAAAAAGCCTTAATTTGTTGCCCAACACACACACTCACACAGAAGAAAGGAGCATATTTACCTAAAAAGGTAAAGATCCCAACACTGAATATAAAGCTGTGATGCCGTAATTGGCCCCTCGGGACAACCATTCAGTCTTTTGCAGCTTATCTAACAGGCAGCACTTAATCCGCCCTCTGCTGGATTGTGTGTTAATTGCCTAAAATGGCTTCTGGATTTGGTTTGAATTAAAGCCAATTAATAAACCCACCAGTTCACTAAAAATCTGAAGTTAAAGTTGCATTTATTGCTTCTCTCGTTGTTTCTTTTGCCTCAACGTCTCTCTTCCCAACAAGGCCATCTGTTTCCAAATGTATTTTCCTTACAATTCCAAGCCAACTCAAGGTTGTGCCTACTGGGTCTGTCTCTCTCATATCTGATTCGTCCATTTAATTTTTACTTAACACTCTTCCCAACCACCTGTGCTCACCATGAACTTTTCTCCACTTTAATCCCATCTACCTTTTAAGCTCTACGAAGGCCTTCAGCCTCAAGACCTGCGCAGACTGAAGGACATGCTGATAGTGGAGACAGCTGACATGCTCCAGACCCCCCTCTTTACTGCAGAGGCCCTGCTACGTGCCCATGGTACTGTGTCTGTCTCTCCCTCTCACATATGCACACACACACAAACACACTTATTTACGAAGCTAAACCTGTTTGTTCTTATATGCAATAACAAACAATGCAATTACCAGACACTTCCTAGATCCCTGATTCGATTTAAGCCAAGAACCTTGAAATTGTATTTCTAAACACTTGTTTCGCTGTTTACTTGACGAGAAAGCATCTCGCAGCATCCTTTATATTTGTATGAGGATTAGAAAGAGACCGTCTCATATAAAGTTCCTAATAATCTTCAGTAAGTTTTATAAAGTGAAAGAAAAACACAATGAAAGCAGTGAATTCTACCAATAAGAGTTGACCATATACTGCAGTCAGTGGAGCATGTTATTGACACAGTCTGAATGCAGTTTCACTCAGATTGTCCTTCAGCTACTTTATAAGAAAAACACTGTTCCGTCCACAAACAAGTTGAACCTATTTTATTCCATCCTCCGACGGCTCAACTTTTTCTATTTTCTCCCTATTAAAATAATGTGTTTCAGAGACTTGTCTGAGAGAGTCGCATCACATATAATCCTAAGATACTATCCAAAGTATCACATTTTCTTTTTTGTTTACCCAGGCGAGTAAGATAGTAGCCGAGTGATCTGAAGTTGTCTCCTTTATGGTACAAAGTGTTGCAACCATTTTACTACTGTGAATATCTGATAATTTTTTTCTTCTCTCAACAACACATTTGAGTGACGGAGCTCTAGAGTCTAGACCAGTGGTTCTTAGACTTGTTGGAGCTACCGAACCCCACACCAGTTTCATATTCGCATTCACCGAACCCTAGTAGGGTGAGTCGGTGTGTATTGATCTCCATGGTCTCTTGTCCTCTGCGGCAGAGGCTCCACCGAACCCCCAAGACCAACCCACAGAACCCAGGTTAAGAACCATTGGTCTAGACCAGGGGTTTTCAAGGTGTGGGACGGGCCACCCTGGGGGGGCGCAGTGTTATGTGGAGCGGGGCTTGTGTGACCCTGGGGAACATGTTTTTTTTCCACCGTACCACAATAAAGTGTAATTGCACATCCTTGTAAGTTGAACTATATCTCTTTTTTTGTTTCTTTATGTTAACAAGGATACGATGTTATGCAGAGGTGTACCTAGAACTATTTTATAGACAAATGCTGTTATTTATAGTTGTGGTGGAGAGTAGGTGGTGGGTTGGGTGGGGCGCGAATTGTTTTCTTCTTGCTGGGGGGGGGTAACAGAAAAAGATGGGGAAGTACGGGTCTAGACTAACTCTAGCTCTAACTCTAAGAGACGGTCAAGAAAGTCAATTGATTTAAAGCTGTGCTTTAATTTTCCATTATTACCTCAAAATCTCCTTTTTGTCTAAAATAGTTGTCAGACATGTAGAGAAAAAAGAAGGAAGCCAGTCTGAATGGTTGCAATTAAGTTTAGGTGGTGATGTGGCAGCTGCTGTTAGAATTGTATGAGGCTTGGAAGTTTTAGCTCTTTACATAACACCCCTATTGTTGTAAACGTAAAGAAGTACTTTATGAAAAAAACATTTTTTTTTCAGTCATAAACACATCTGCAGTGCATGACCTAGTAAAGACACGTACTTATATTTATTATTACAGTAGGATTATAATATTATTCAATTTGTTTTTATTATATTTGACATTACTGTCTCCTGTCAGACTGGGACAGAGAGAAGCTTCTAGAAGCCTGGATGTCTAATGCACAGGAATGCTGCCAACGCTCAGGTGTACAAATGCCTAACCCACCTCCAAGTGGCTGCAATGCTTGGGACGCTCTGCCCTCGCCCAAGACGCCACGCACAAATCGCTCCTCCATCACCTCCTCAGACCAAATCAGCCTCATGCCTGCAGATGAGGACTCCTCTCTGGTTAGACTCTCAGTCCTTTTTGTCTAATGATTTTTTAAAATAATTGCATTTATTTCTGTTTCCCAGTCTAATAATGTTTATTATTATTATTATTTTTTTTCACCCCTCAAAAAACTGCATCAACATATTTTTCATGGGCGGTGTGAACATTTCCTATCACTTTTGTATTTATAAGTCCCAAATGAACGCCTTTGCTAATGTTATGCTACTGGCAATTTGTTTTGAAGACTGCCAAGGAGCGCATCAAGCTCGCTGGATAACAATCAGTGTCCTGGGGGAGGACAGCTGCACACAGGGGCAAATTTTCCTGTACTGTTGTCTAATTACTGTCTGTCCTAAAGACACTTTGGATTTTTTACCAAATACTCTATTTACATAACAATCTCCTGCTGCATTTAATTTTTATGAACATACACTGACTTGCATGGATCTTTAAACGCAGCAGTCAAGAGGGAAAACCATTCCACCCAATTAGTATTTTTGTTGAGGGAAATATGTTTGGGTTGCAGTGAAAACTCTGTACAGTCACGGCTGCAACAGTCTTCCAGTTCCCGTTCTGCCATCGCAGAACAGAAACCCAAGAACACATTTAGAACCTGGAACGTTACTCTGCTTAATCATAATTTAGCAAGATTTCTTATTGGGTCATTAATACAAAATAAGTCAATCCATTGGAACCCACCAAAACCTGCTTTTCTAGTCTTGGTGTTAAAGTTCGATACACTTTTGCTGCAAAGCCGAACTTAATGCAGGGAACAAATGCATTATCAAATGCCGATACCAGATACTGCACTTTCTTTAACCATTTGTCTTCTTATTTGCTGGTAAACCTTTTCTTTCTATTGTCTTACAGTGTGGCATCTGCATGTCTTCCATCTCAGTCTTTGAGGACCCTGTTGACATGTCCTGTGGCCATGAGTTCTGTAGAGTTTGCTGGGAAGGGTATGTTCATTCTACATCTATATTTTAGATTTTGCAGCTTTCTGGAGCACATAACAGTAAAATGTTGGTTTATTTCCCCATTAAAAAAAAAAAAAAATCTGAGGTATGTATTTGGACACTATAATCAGGGTGTATTAGCGAATTATAGCAAGAGCAATGTAGTCAATACAATTTCAATTTGAAAATAGTTACACATCCTTCACCCTGGTGAGATACAATGAAGTAAAGGAGCAGTCACACCAGGAGTATCAATGAACACTCACCTGCTGCACAATCGTTCTTCTCTGCAGGTTTCTTAATCTTAAGATCCAAGAGGGTGAAGCCCATAATATCTTCTGTCCAGCCTTCGACTGCTTTCAGCTTGTGCCGGTGGAGGTGATTGAAAGTGTGGTGTCGAGGGAGATGGACAGACGCTACCTGCAGTTTGACATCAAGGTAAAGAAAATAATGCAACAATATGAAACAATTCTACCAATTCTAAAACTCTGGAATCAATTTCTTCAATAAATGTATTAGTTTGGGTCAGCCGTCCCCATGGAAGAATGTAGACCTGGGTAAATGATTTAAAATCTCCTCTTGCTTTTGTGTGACAGGCATTTGTGGAGAACAACCCAGCAATTCGCTGGTGTCCTGTGGCTGGATGTGACAGAGCTGTGCGACTGAACACCCAGGGTCCTGGGACCTCCACCTCTGATGCTCTTATTTTGCCCCTACTGCATGCACCTGCTGTGGATTGTGGTAAAAGCCACCTGTTCTGCTGGTTAGTAAGCTTTAGGTACTCTATTAAAGAAAAACCAAAACAATTGCACTACTGGGAGTAAATTTTATAATTCACCAATAAACACTTTTTCTTTTTTTTTTGTTAAAGCGCTGTGAATCGATTGAGCCTCTGTGTTTCAGGCTCATCACAGAGCCGCGTCAGATCAATGCTGCAGCTAAAAAGCATTTACAAAATTGGACAATTCCAAATGAGTAAATGCTTTGTCTGAAAATACTGTGGATAACCAGCGTAATACTGAAGATTTCCAAACAACAGTTTCAGAAAATGATTTTCAGTGCTGTTACCAGAAATGGAACCGAGAGAAACATTACAACAGGAATGGTTTAATTCAGCTAGAGTTTACAGGAATAGAAATAAAGATTGAGAATGTTTACTGTGTATATCCTGGTGAATAGAAATATCTGTTATTAGTCCATTGGACAATTGTCCAATTGACGGGGACCACCTGTAGCTCGCTGCTTTAAAAAGTCCCAGCGGAAACACTGTAATTGTGTGTGCACTAATCTCTGTGTTACATCTCAGTCTGTGTGAGATAAGGCTGAGATGTTGTGCAGGTCTGCACCTCCCTCACCATAGCCACACTCCCAGAGCTCTGCAAATGTCCCTGTGCTCCATTACTGTCATATCATGGCTCCAGTCCTACCTCATTTAAAACTACTGAATGTTCATAGCTCACTGCACCTCATTTCACTATGTGGTTCTGTAAAGTGACCTCTGGGAGGACATGTCAGGTTCATTCAAGAGTTTGGCTGAGATGAGGTAAGGTTAGGTAAAGGAAGGTAATGGAGATCTGCCTTCAGTGGTCCCCATGAAACGGGGGGAAGTTTCATTTCAAAACACCCAATATAATAATTGAGATGCATTATACTGATTAAGGTAGATTTGAATCCCGCTCTCAGTCTTTACCTGTCTCTCTGTCTCTGTGTGTTCCAGGCAGTGCCAAGGCGAGGCTCATGAGCCGTGTGACTGCGAGACCTGGAAATTGTGGCTGCAGAAAGTCAATGAGATGAAGCCTGAAAAATGTGAGCATTAGAGTTGGTCAAATAAATTGATACGTCACGCCATCCATGAATGAACCAAACATCATAAATGTTATACTGCTTTAGCGAAAATGTCAATGAAATGAATGAAATTCTCTTTGTTCTATGTAATTTCCAAGAAGTCGGCTTTTATGGGTGATTTTATTTAGCACCACTAATTGCGGGTACTAATTGTAGCATTAGAATAATTGCAAACGTTGTTGTGTGGGTATGGCCTTTTGGATTTAGGATTGGTCCAATTCCCTGCTGAGGCAGTGTGCTGTGCAACCACTGAAACTCCCCCACTCCCTTTATGAATTCCCAAAGTGCAGCTGTGTGTTCCTCTGTGTGTGGTGTAAACCACTGGGCTGTTTCACTGGCTGGTTAAATACAGAGAGTGATTACTGTAAACGATCTCTGTGTATTTCAACATCTTTGTAGCAATAAAGAACAATAATGAGACAAAATTAACAAAGTCAAAGAAACTGTAAACAATGATGGATGGATAGATAGAAACTTAGGAGGACAGTGTCTTATCCATTATTTATGTTGTTTTCTCATCACATATAACAGACATTTAACAGTAGTTAAAACAAACACAATGTGTAAAGTTTACAAACAGCTTAATTTTTCAACACTGATGAAATACATTTATTTTTTTTATGTGAATACAAAAAATATTTTTGTTTTGCTTAATTCTTCTCTATTTTGTTTCCCCACACGTTGCTTTTATTTTATGATTCACAAAAAGGATATGAAAGGTAATTTGCTAATGGCCAATCATTTAGTGTTGGCAAATGTATGAGTATCTAGGGAGGTCTGAGCAAATGCACAAGCCCGGGCAGGACAATTCCCCACTCAGTGCAATGGACTTTTTAGATGTTGTGGTAATAGCCATTTTCATTTTGTCTAATTATACCAGTGTTTGTTTTGTTCACGTCTTCTGTCTCTTTCTGAAGTGGCCGGTGTGAGCGAAGCCTATGAGGACGCAGCCAACTGTTTGTGGTTGCTCACCAACTCAAAGCCCTGTGCCAACTGCAAGTCTCCAATACAGAAAAATGAAGGGTGCAACCACATGCAGTGTGCGAAGGTCAGTTGGACGCAAAGTTAGTGTGTTACTAATGTGGGACATTTGTCTGCCGGAACACAAGGAAGTGACAAAAAGATTAAGAGGGACATGGCGTGAATTGAGGTTTAAGCCAAAAAACAAGCTCCACATTTTTTAAAGCATGTCCTTTAAATGATGATGTTGAGATTGGAACGCATGCGCTGAGGTTTACACAGGAGTGTGTGTAAACAGACTGCAGCAGGCAGAGCAGATAAAAGGGGGAAAAATAGCACAAGGACAAGTAAGGAGAGACTTCAATGAGACACCGCAGCAATGACTGAACAGCATTTATGAGTCCAGAGGACATTTCAGAGGCAATGACATCTCCCAAATTAGATGCAGACTGCATGTCACCTGCAGAATTCAAGGTTTGCAAATGAGAAAGTAGACGAGGTCATTGATAAATGTACCAATGCTTTTAGGGATAAGTCAACAAAGGTCCGAGGTTAATTTCACACTAAGGCATAAATAAGGATTATCCTGATATCACTTGTATGTTCCCATCAACACTAGTTGCATTACCAATACTTCTTTAGGTTGCGTTTCAGTAAATAAACAACGAACAAAGTCCATGTTATTTAGATGGATTGGTGACAAATAAAAATAAAAAAATATATATCTGTATTAAAACAAAAGTCTGTTACAAATAATTTATTTTCTTTTTCTTATGTTCCTTTTCTTTACAAACTATTTGTGAAATCAAAGATAAATAATCAAAAATAATGTAAAAATGTATGAATAATACTTCATTGTCCGCATTGTTGTCCCAACCAGTGGAACAGATAGTGAGCAAAGCTTTTACACCAGCACTTTAATTAAATATTGGTCATGTACTCGTACTCGCTCATGAACTGAGCGGTTCCATTTCCTTTTTTTGCAGTAGACATAAAAAAAAAAAAAAAACCACAGGCTGAATAACTCAACAAAATGCAGTGCCATTAAACTAAGGACTGAGTGTTTTGCATATTCTGGATTTTGTTAAACTGCTGGTGTCGCAGCAAAACAAATCCTTTAGTAAATCAAACCCTGTCTTGTAAAAATGCCTGTAAGCTGCAAACACTGTTGACCTAAAACACAGCTGAGTTTAACCCATGCACAAGTGGGGAAGTGATAGAGGTTACTGTATACTAAGGTCCATTAAATGGCTTACTTTTTAATAAAAGTGTCCTTGAAGGAGGCATAGGGCCAGATACTGGTATCTGCACCATTGCATCTTTGGTTTTAACAAGAGGTTCTGATTGTGTTGAATTGTGTCCAGCTTGAACATTTGCAAAACAGGAAAACTAATCCCATTTCTCCTTAGAGGCTTTAGATTCATAAGCTAAAGTTAAATATCATGTTTACTCCAAATTGAATTCATTTTTATTTGGTATGGTTATTATGTTATTAGGGAGGGACAAAACAGACAGGAAGGTTTGGAGAAAAAGCTAGAGAAGCCAGAGTTTGGACATGTTCAGATGAGGCACATTGGTAGACGAATGATCCTAGAGATGGAGCTACCAGGTAGGAGACAAAGAGGAGATTGATAGATGCAGTGATGGAGGACATGGAGTTGGAGTTAGAGTTGAGGATACAGAGGACAGGGGGAGATGGAAATTGTCGACTTGCTGTGGCAACCACTGAAAAAAGGGACAAGCCGAGAGGAAAAGAAGAAGACTACTCTCAAAGAATTATCTGTCTATTTATTTTTCTATCTATATATATATGGACATTAAATGGTGCCTATTTTGCTGTTATTCAGGTCTGCAGTTATGATAATGTTGTGCACACACACAATTTGTGCTGGAGGAGCCCTGCCCTGTACTCAATCAGGAGCTTCGATTATTCGCCAACTGACATCAGGTTAATAATGCGGTGACGGAGATAGAAAAGATGCTGGCTGAGTGGTTTAGGTGTGTGTGTGTGAGAGAGAGAGGAGCCACACACTCATGTTAGTATAAGGCAGGAGTAGGAAAAGAGCCCAGAGCAGTCATACAACCAGGCTGCCTTTGTCTTAGTGACATACTTGTCACTGTCTCAATCGTGGTTAAGGAGGCTGACGAGTGGCGATTACTTTTGGAGCAATGGAGCAGCATTCACAAGCTAAAAGGCCACTGAGGGCTGAGCCACTTCACCTGTTATTAGTGGCTAAGAAATGGCTTTTACCCCTGTTGCTTAGAAACACTAGGCTCATGTTGCCAGGGAACATTTCTTTGTCTTTACGCTGCCATTTCTTTCCCTCTGGTGTGGCCTTGCACCTTTTTTTTTTTTTTAAATCTTCAGTCACCATACCTCACACACTTGTCTTTTTGTATCACCTTGGCCTTCCATTCATGCTCCTTCTCTCAGTTTTTCATTTCGTATTGATTTTTCCTAAGTGTCGTGTAAGCAGAGTGTTTTCAGGCAGAAGGGATTTTAGCCTTTAGGGTTTTGTGTTGGTGTGGATAAAATATGACTCATAGAAGTACATGTGACATAGAGGGAGAAATCACTTTCACCAAACAGGTTCTGGACTGGCCCTAGAGTGTTGTGGTTCTGCATTACTTGTTTGAGAGTTCTGAGAAGTCAAATGCTAGCTGCCTTCTTCTGGTAGCAGTGTAGAATAATAACATGTAGGTTAAAAATGCTACATAAAAAACTTAAATATTTAGTTTTCAATTAAATTTACCGTTACCTGCTTCAAAAATAATAATGATAAAAACATTTTAACTGACATTAACTATATTGTCTTTGTCAGAGATGAATAAAAACTGTAACAAGTGATCCGCATTCCCATTACATATTTTTGCTTTAATAAAAGTTTAGCCACGTCAGTTGAAATGAGGTTAATAAAATCAGTTGTATTTATATTTGATACAATGTCAGAAAAAAATCTGATTAAAAGTGTAATTTTTTTTAAATTCTTTTTCTTGCCACCATAGTGTAAGTATGACTTCTGCTGGATATGTCTGGAGGAGTGGAAAAAACACAGTTCATCGACAGGAGGATATTATCGCTGCACCCGATATGAGGTCATCCAGCAGGTGGAGGAGCAGTCGAAAGAAATGACCGATGAGGTACAGACGAGTGGGGTCTAACATATCGCTCCAACACTAGTAAATGAAAACACCAGTGTTGTTAATGTAAGACAATTCACTTCATTTTAAGCACTTAGTTCTGTACAAGACTTAAGGTAAAAGCATCTTATGTAATTGAACGTAAACTATCAGCAGAGGGCAGTGTAGCTTCACATCTCTCCTGCAGCGGTAAAGAGCTGGAAAGAGCTGAGATTTATGGTCTGCAGTTCCAAAGCTAAATGAACTTCTTCACATTAACTTACCACCTGAGGACCTTTAGACACTGATGTGTAAAATCAGTTTCTTCACAATTAACTTATAGTAGTTAAATAGTTAATTAGTCCCATTCTCAGACTAAAACACTCCAATCTGGGACATGTGGATGAGACAGAAAGCTATAACCATATGTCACTGACATTTTCACAATACTCAGTTTCAACCCCATGTCACAAATTAAAAGAATAATCTTTTAAAAATAGGCCTCAGCACCAGTGCCAGTTTGACGTACCAGTGACTCCTGGGGCACCAGTCACTTAGTGAGGACTTATTTTGACTGCACTCAACCGGAGCTCCTACTCTCAGCAGCTGATGTGAACTGGGAGGAAACACACTCAAAAGTTTATAGACCGTGACTGTTGTTTGATTATGGTTCTGCAGGCAGAGAAGAAACACAAGAGCTTTCAGGAACTGGACCGTTTCATGCACTATTACACTCGCTTCAAGAACCACGAGCACAGTTATCAGGTACGGAGGCCTGTATCTGTTTTTCATGAACTTCATACGAGGACTCTCACATTGTTGCATTTCCTTGGTACGATAATCATTTTATTTTGGAACGACAATGAGTGTATGTTAAAATTTGTAAGAATTGTCCACTCTGAGTTTCCAGACCCAGTGGTTTCCTTTAACTTCACAGTTTTTGTAAATTGGCAGTGAAAATCAGACGTGTCCAAACTGTTCCACAAAGGGTCGGTGTGGCTGCTGGTTTTTGTTCCAACCAAGTAGTCGCACACCTGAGTTGAGAGGCTAAATTAACTGGTCCAGTCATCAGACAGCTAATTGGTCGAGCTACAGTAGGTGCGACTGGTTGGTGGGAACAAAACAGCAGCCACACCGACCCTTTGTGGAACAGTTTGGACACGCCTGAACCAAATGATTAGTTGTATGCAACTGGACATCTTCTTGGAGTTTCATTCTTCAACTGAGGACCTTCATCAACTAACAGTAATAGTTATACTCCTCAGACCACTGCCTTCTTAACAGACACAACTACCTACATCAACCAACTCGATCGAAAAAATACAAATTATAATTTTCAGTGTTTTAATTAGAAAGAATTGAATAACTCTTACGTTACGTGTACGTAATGTGCACACACACACACAAAAACAAGACAGAAGCACATGTATATTTTTCCCTCCTACTTTTCATCTGATAAGATCAGACGTTATCAGATGTGGGGCAAATTTTTAATAATAAATTTTTCCTTAATTTATAATGCTTCATGTTTATGATTATTTTCCATTGTTTACTCCTAGTGTGGTGTCGAAATATCTATGTAATATTGAAGTCTAACAGCCTCTGTACTGTGCACCATAGCTGGAGCAGCGCTTGTTAAAAACAGCCAAAGAGAAGATGGAGCAGCTCAGTCGAGCCCTGAGTGGAAGTGAGTCAGCAGTCTGCTGTAACTGGAATGCTTTCTATTACACATTTACACCTAGGTCTTAATCTTTTCCTCTGATACCCAACTTTGTTAAATGTGCAGAAGGGAGAAAATTACAAAAGGTGTTTCAATAATGCATTAACAACAGTGGATGTAATCATCATTCAGCGGGCGTGTCCAGAGTTACTGTGTGTTCCAAATAACTTTGTGGGGAGTCCTTTAAAACCTCCATCTGCATCAGGCAATTTCCATCTGTTTAGCATAGTCAATTTTTGTAATGATTCACAACATTCACTTTGAATTACAGTGAATAGTAATGGGAGTGGCTGCAACTACACGTCATCCCTGGATGATAGAGTAATGGGTGTTCATAACTGAGTCATCGTGAGGCCACTGCATTATATGACTGCAGATTACAGGTTGTGGCCTCTGAACATAACCCCTGAGCCCGACCTTCTCATCACTAATCCCCAGTGGAACCTGGATTAAAATGGAATCAAAATATTTTACCGTCCGTCACTGTGGTGCTTCAGACTTTGTGAAGTTCTAATTCCAATGACAGATTAGGGGTTCACCTAAAACCTGCACAGATACTACCCCTTTGTTTCTTATCTACCTATAACTCCCAAGGATGTGATTTGGAACAGTACTGAACTGTACCTGTGGTGCAGCAAAACTTTCTCAGTGCTTTGTTTCTGCTCTGCTTAGGACTGTAGGTAATTTAGTTGGAAATGAAAAATGCACTCTGTTAAATTAAAGATGTTTGTTTTGTTCACTGCAACTTTCTGGCCCATCTCTCCTAGGGGAGGGAGGTCCACCTGACACCACATTTATTGAAGATGCGGTCCTGGAACTACTAAAGACACGCCGCATCCTCAAGTGCTCTTATCCTTACGGTTTCTTCCTGGCGCCTAAGAGCACAAAGAAGGAGATCTACGAGCTTATGCAGGTCCCAGCGCTTATATACGAAGAAAAGAAATTTCTTAACGGCAGCTTGTTTTCTATAAGCCATTAGGGCCTTTAACCCTGTTATCTGGGCAGTCTGCTCCAATCTTCTCAACTCAGTTTTTATAAATTCTGTAGTTTGCAATTTCTGATCACCCATGTAGAAAAAAGTATTTTCTTGGAAACCTTGATGTTTTGGACTTTTCTAGTCTAGCCTCAAATCAGCCATATAATTTCCCCAAGGTCTTGACTAACTCACATAAACCAAAATATAGTTGTTTTTTTAAAGAAGAAAAAAAAAACATTTCAAGGAAGTAACAGTCTTGGTCTTGAAAAAAGGTAATCCCAGGCCCTTTGTCCTTGTCTTGCAAGATCGTTTATAAAGACGATAAATATATCTCCTCCATAGACGGACTTGGAGATGGTGACCGAGGACCTGGCACAGAAAGTGAATCGTCCTTACCTGCGGACACCACGGCATAAAATAATCCGTGCGGCGTGTCTGGTTCAGCAGAAGAGACAGGAGTTTCTCACTTCAGTAGCCAGAGGTGTGGCCCCCAATGACTCCCCTGATGCCCCCAGACGCAGGTAACATGGAGACTTGGACCTTGATAACAACCACCTAAAAGAGAATTAGAAGCTGGGTTAAATATTTAATGAAGAACAGACTTGAATTGACAATGTTGCCTGAGCATCTTCGTTTCCCACAGGGGCAACTGGGATTTTTCGACTCACTGCTGTGTAAATATCTGCGAGTGCTGAAGCTGCAGATTCTGAGCCCTGACTGTTGTTATGTTGACAGTTACTCCTAGGCTTTTTTTCAGACCTTCAGTGTTGTGTGCACAGGTCGTCAGACTATCAGTTATAGGTTATGACTTGGGTGATACATTCTAACAGTCAAAAATTCATTTGATACTGAATTGAACCTTTGGCTATTGAACATATTGATGCCAAATACATGGTGCACCTGGAGATATCACACAAAGGTTACTGTAGTATTCTAGAGCAGTGGTTCTCAACTGGTTGGTCCCGAACCCAAAAGCGTCCCATTCAGAATGGATCGGCGACAGCTGATCAACAATCGGCTAAATAATGTGAATCTGCTGTTGAGCATGTTTTATTTTAGAAAATATCTTATTTTGAGAGGCACACTCATACAATAACATACAGCACACTCAATTTTAACATACTCGTTTATACAATAAAACAAGTATGTTAAAATAAGTCATTTTGATTTTTCAAAGGCTTTTTTTTTATTTTAGAAAATTAATTTGCTTGGTTTGAATTTTTATGAGTGGGTCGTGACGTAATGACCACAAGAAAATGAGGGTCCCAGAGTGAAACCTGTTGAGAACCACTTTTCTAGAAAGATTATTTTCTTCTTTCTATTTCACTGTTATTTTGAGCCACACTTGTACTTACATTTTATTATAACTGATAAATCTGACTAAAATCATTAAGGCTGAACACTTTTGTGCCCAAAACATTTCGTTGATGTTTTAAGGAAATACTCTGCTTGCTGCTAAGCACATTTTAAGTGCACTTCATTAGCATGCCATTATATTTAGTGTTTTTTTGAAATGTTGATTTTTTTTTTATCCTAAAATCTGACCTAGTTTACACACCCCTAAAATCATAGTCCCTGGATCTAAAATATGAAGTGTTTGTCTTCATGTCTGTGAAGCTGCAGTAACCACATTTTATCGTCTAAGTCTTTTTTACTCAATGAATGCTATGTGGAGAGCAGGGCAGAGGGCTGATGTATGAAGACCAAATACCATAGCGGCACAAGCCATCACAGAGCAATCTGTGATAGCTTGTGGAGTCACTGGAGCATAACCCTAATAAATTGCAGCCAATATCTAATTCACTGTCACATCTTCATGACATTATTGGGTTTTATACGTGTGGATTAACAGGTTACGTTCCTACTTTTCACTGCATTAAAAAAAAAAAAAAAAAAAAAAAAAAAAAAAAAATCAAGCAGCTGTGTCTCTTAATGTTTTTATGGCGAATGCTTAAAAGTGATTTTGTTCATTATGAAAGTGTAGCGGCACAAATTAGACTATAGTGGGCCACCACGGTCTGGATAACTAATGGAAAACACCGTCTTCTGCTTACTTGCAGTTTTGCTGGCGGAACGTGGGACTGGGAATATTTGGGCTTTGCATCACCTGAGGTAAGAGAACAAATCCTTATTTCAATATTGTATATATTTGAGTTTGCATTGTTTTAACTGACAGAAATACAAATGTCCTTTGTAAATATTATGCATGGTTTCCTCCCTGAATACTTAT
Organism: Paraplagusia blochii; assembly: GCA_016785265.1. Taxonomy (NCBI): domain Eukaryota; kingdom Metazoa; phylum Chordata; class Actinopteri; order Pleuronectiformes; family Cynoglossidae; genus Paraplagusia; species Paraplagusia blochii. Next base: position 11,195 of record JAFBJS010007990.1, on the reverse strand, counting down.
TACTCTAACTAGCTTTGAAAAAATACTTTATCTCAATTTGACCACCAAAAACTGATATTGTAACACAAAGTAAGATGGGGTTTATGTTTAAAATTCATGGTGACATGATGACTTGAATAAAAAGCATTTTACATTTTATTATGGCTCATCAATTTTATTGAGATAATTGATCAAATGTTAGATATATTTCCAGGACTTTTCCAAAACTCTTTCACAGCCTGTAAATTTGATAAAAATTCCTTAACTTTTCCCTGTTTTTTCATGACTGTAATAACTTAGTCTACCTGTTAACGAACCAAGTGACTCTGCTTGGTTTGTCAATAAACATCTAAGAATAATACAGTGCCTGAGTGAAACATCTCATGATGTTTAAGTCATTTGCTAGTCTATGATGCCCAACAGTTTCCTCACCATAATACTCGAATGAACTGAAAAGCAAATATGACCAAGTAGTGCTGGGCAAAAATTTATATCACCTTATGTATGTTTTATATTACGATAATGCTATACATCACCATACACCACAATTAAAAGTTTGACATAAATATCAGCGCTTATTTTTCTCCAACTTTATTTATCTTGGATTTTTAAGTATTCCATGGTCATCTTCTGTTCTGTGTCGGACCTCTTGAACCCAAAATGTAACTCTGTTTGTTGCGACTCCATCCTTGTATTGAACCATTCTGTATATTTTGTGTAATATTTGATAAAAAAAAAGATTAGAGACAATATAAACAGGCAAAATGCCACAATATATATTGTAGGGATTTTTCTCGTCCCCATAATATATAACGTCATATCGCCCGGCACTAATGGACAGTCATGTTGCCATGGGATACCACAGACAAGGCTAAGACAACAGTAACTTGTTCTATGGAGGAATGTACATGTAATTTAATCCAAGAGCACTGGTATATTCTTCTATACTCTGGTGTATCTTTGACTGACTTGACACCAACCAGAATGACCTAAAGATCAGCATGTGATTGGACACTTTGGAGCAGCCAGATGGCCCAGGGTTCCCCAGTGCAAACACTTGGAATGATTAAAAGCACAGTTCTCTGGCAAACACCTTGCTCCCATCATTACACATTAGTAACAGACATCCAGAGTTAACACTAACACTCATAAAACTAACGACCACGTAATGGTTCGAGTACTGACCCGCCTACTTTTACTGCACTGTGTCATGTGTGCACTCATATGGGGGACTTAGTTAATGTTGCACTTTACAAACCCAGGATTTCTGTTACTGTTCTGCAGCTAGAACTAATCGTGGGCCCAGCAACACCATCACTCTTCAGGGTTAATTGAACCTTTAGAAAACTTGCTCTCAGGGCGCTGCCCGCATCAGGTATTGACCTGGAAAAACTGCAGTGTAAGCCTGCATGGGTCATAAAATTATTTTGATTGCCCATTAGTAATTAAAAAAATAATAATGTTATCAATACAGACTCATTATCCTTTGTGTGGTCAGCAGCTACAGATTAAGTCATGGTCAAAACTTTTGTTGACTGGAGGTGAGTCATAGTTGATTAGGCAGCATCTGTCCAAGATGGTTTTATGATCTGAACTTTGGACGACCATCATTTAGTATTTCAAGTGCCTAAACTTAAAGCAACAATCTCTGAAGTACAGCAAGGGCCAGACTCAATTTATTCATTTGTTTTATATCACATTCTGCTATTCATAAAATCACCCATTATATTATATGATGTTCTTTGCTACGGTGTCAAACTACCATCAAAACCTCAGCTTCTGTTTTTATTGTTATGTGAAAGATATAAAGTGACATTAAAATCAGGTTGTTTGCCTTTAATGACTAAATTGTAAGCACTGGGAAAGTAAAGCAGATTTTAAAAACCGCAGTTAGTCAATGACCAATAAACCAAAGAAACAAATTAAAGTTTTTCCTCATAACTTATAAGTAGCAACTGTAGGTTTTAGGTCTAGGTTTTCTGACAACTGATATCAGAGAGCCAAAAATATATATATTTGTCCACATATTACCATCATACACACAGACCCTGACAAGGGGTCAGTCAAAAGCAGGGGTGTCAAACTCAGTGTCACAGTGGGCTAAAATTAATAACTACCATAAAGTCACGATCAAACTCAATATATATTAAAAAAATATAAAATACTGTAAACATGCATGTTTTTACTGCTCTCCAGATATTAAATGTTGTTTTTTTTTCTAATAGGATAGAATTAGAAATAGAAATTAAACACACATCAGTAATATTTGTTGCTTATTCTGTGTCTTTCAAAATTTCCTTTTAATCTAAATCTTTTTTACAGATCTTCAACAAAAACATACTGTATGTGTTATAACAAAGAGCATAAATTGCTGAAACTTCAAATTCTGAAGTTGTATGTAAGGGCATCATATAGTGGGGCACACTGTACACATTTAATCCAATCTCGAGGGCCAAACATAATTACACTGTGGGCCAAATTTGGCCCCCGGGCCTGAGTTTTACATCTGTGGTCTATAGCGATGAGAGAAGCCATATCTGGTGCCTAAACCACTGTCTGTAGTTTATTGTTTATGGTCTGCTGAATAAATGAACCATATTGCCATATATGTGAAGAATATTTTAGATTTCTACAAACATAAAAAGGGGGATTATCACCATGTTTATAAATTGAATAAAATTGGCATCATTTAATCTGCAAAATAACAATTGTTGTTAAAAACTGAAACTGGGCCAAAGATCTTTGAACATATGTGTGTAGTTTCTCTCAGCAGCCGTAGTTAATGAAAACACCGTGGTTAAAAGACAGGGGCTGATGACAGCAGCTCACAGGCGCAGACACAGATGGTCCACTCCATGCTTCTTACCGTACCTGCAGATCACTTTATAGAGGGCTATTTTTAGACAAGTGGGGAAAAAAAAAAAATAAAAAGGCAGAGTTTAGGTGACAGGCTTTTGATTATAACAATAAGAGTCTATGACTTCCCAAAATGTATGAGATGATTGAATGCGCTTGATTATTTCTGGAGGCATTGATATGCAGATGTGCAAGACAGCGGAGGAAAACCTTTTCATTGTTGAAGCAGCCTGGCATCTATCAGCAGTCTGCTATAAGGCATTCAACCTGGCTGACAGGTGACCACTAACTTACATAACTTAGGCGCAAAAACTAATTTGAGCAACTATAATAATGTATGGACAACAAAGAACATCTAGGTCAATTTCACATGAGGGGATATTTGTCACACAAGTCAGTGTTCCACAAACTTTTCTGCATCTTGTACTATTTTCACAGACCGGTCGTTAAGTTGTGGCAGATAAATACCCCTTAATAAAATAAAGTTTCTGGCGATCTGAAACATTTTCCCAGCTATAAAATCTTCTACCCAGACTGGTAGACAAGGTTAGACTTTTGTATCAATGACTCCGCGTCATTTTTGAGTTTATTGTTGTTGTCTTCACTGAGTAAATATTTCCTAATCAAATATAGTTGCATCACTGATGATGGAATCCTAGCCATTCTATTGTTAAGTTGATCAAGTGTAAGTAATAGCCAGATGGGTCCAAAAGGAAACATTATTTCTCTGTGGCCCGGCACCAATTCACCAGTGGTCCTCGCCCCAGTGGTTGGGGACCACTGACATAAAACACTGTTCATGGAATCATGATTTAGCGATGGGATTCAAAAACATTAAAAAAGTAAAAAGAAAATTTCAATTATGGTTCTGCACTGAAATAAAGTAATGATAGCAGGTTGACAAAAATAGTCTTCGCAATGTAATTCACTCACAGTGTTGCAATGATGTAATAAACAGCTGAGCCTCCGTCCTGCTGGTTTCGCTCCAGCAGAAAGGGAAGATACTTCGCCCTTTGTGCCTGACTCCAGACTGCACCAAACAATTACGAGTGTTCTGCTTTTTATTCTGGAAAGTTTAGGCACAAGTCCCTCTAAAAGTTATCTGTTTTCCCCCTCAACAAGTTTTATTAAGTACGTGGGGCACGTCTAACCAGAACTTTTTTAACTCAGCCTCCTGACATTTTTTGGACAGCTTTTTACTTCCCTTCTGTTTCTTCGTCAGCATCAACGCATTTGGTTATTAATCTACAACTAATTTAATAGACACCTGTAAACTTTTTAACTCCTCATTTACCATGAACGGTTTGTTTTGCTGTCGTTTTGTTTACAGGAATATGCAGATTTCCAGTACAGGAGGAGACATCGGCAACGGAGGCGAGACATGTCTAGTTTCCGCAGCAGCTCACCTGATCAGGACGACCCCAGCGGCACTTTTGGTATTGCAGTGAAAGCTTAACTTTCTCCTTCAGCAGTTTTCCAAACTGTTCTTCACTAGCGAGTAGGGTTATTTCTTGCATTTTATTTGCACATTTAAATTTTTCATTAAAGCTAAAATATGCAGGTTCAGGGAAAGCAAATTGCTCCTCCCTGCCCTTCACCTATAATCCTCATCTCATATGCTGCCTCTGCCGATGCAGCAAGCTGGAACTTGCTGCTGCAAATTATGGTGAAGTTCTAAACTTCAACAACTGTTCACTTTTAGTGCGCTAATAATTTGAAGCCACTATTTGTAATTCATCAGTGTCATCAGCACAATGATGTTTTGTTTTTTTGGCTGTAAGGAGAAGAAAAAAAAAATAGACACAGTCTGCGGTTTTTAAAGCCAGCTAACGTATTGTATTTGGCCAAGAAAGATTAATTGATTTCAGATGAAGATACTGAATCAATACTTTTCTTGGAAAATGCTGAATAGACATTCTCTGTCAGGCTGCTTTTTATTTATCCACTTACTATTTGCAATAAAAGATATATTTTTGAATGCACTTGTTAGGGAGTTTAACCTGCGAGTTTAATGACAGAAGTAATGTTTTGTTTTGTCTGACTCTATTTATTCTGTATTTCTATCTAAGATGAGGAGGATGTGGAGCGAGCAAGAAGACATGATCAGCTTATGGTAAGACTATGTACTTTAATTTGAAATAAATAAAATAATACATTACTAAATTGGAAAAAAATAAATAAATAATGACAATGACGCTTTTCAAGCAATAGGATATATTCATACCTTTTTGTTTAAGCGCAAAAATTTTATTGTAAAATTCTTATTAACATATCTACATCAACTTGTGTAGAGTCATTGTACAGAACGGGGCTCATTAGGGGATTTGATTCAGATGATATATTGTATAAAAACATAGTTGACCTTATTTTAAGGAGCTACCTCAGGGCTACTTAGTGCTAAGAAGAGATACTTGTTGGACATAGACTTTAAACACAGATAACACCAAAAGGACACATTATGACTCATTAGGACAGAGGTCTTCATCTCAAATAAGTTGAGGGCCACCACCCACACTATCATATCACCAAAGGGCCGCGTCAACTTTCAGTGTTCAATACAAGAGAAGAAATTTAATTAAAAAATCATTTTCCCATAGATTCTGTGTAATACAACACTTAACCAGAAGGAGGCGGAGAACAAATCTATAAAATATTATTATAAATTCAACTTTCACATCAAGGTGGGGGCCGCAAAATATCGTTCCACGGGCCACAAATGGCCCACGGGCCTCGAGTTTGAGACCCCTGCATTAGAATATCATTCCAGGTGTAACTGGACTACAAGGAAAACAGCAACAGTGCAATTTTCTGACCCTTTTGCTGTACCATCGCAAGTCCATGGGGGCTGGCAGGTGTCCCCGAACGCAATGTAACTGAACCCTGGTATAAAACTAGCAGCGCCATAATGTCTAACATAGATAATAAATACAGTATATATTGATTTCATGTAGAATAAGTACATTGAAGAAAAGGCCTGTTGTTGTTGTTGTTGTTGTTGTTGTCCCAAAACATTAAAAACACATCACAGTGCATGACCAGGCTGCTCCTCATTCATCATAAGTGACATGGGCGCTGGGAGAGAGGAGGCTAAATCCCCATTATTTAATGGCATCTGTTGACAGCAGTAATATATACACAACGTTGCCAGCCTGGGTTTTCTGTCAGGCCCATAAAATGTGAACAAAACAACAAAAAGCAATGCAGCCGCTATAAGATTGTCTGAGTGTGTGTGTGTGTGTGTGTGTGTGTGTGTGTGTCTGGTCAATCATGTTAAATTTAAGGATGGGGATTGGACCAAATGTTTGACTGCTATAGCGTACTACTCTTTTAACAAGCAGAATATCAAAAGTTCCATCGCGCCATTCAAAAAGAAATTGGTGTACCATTTTTGTCAACCTGTTTTTGTATTTCTATAAAAAAGAAATGTGTAGTACATTTGCTGGACTACACTTTTGCCTTTGAGTAGGATTGTTATTGTGTTTATCCAGCTCTTGATGAAATACTTTTGGGTTTTTTTTCGCCGTTTCCCTTTTCACCCAGGATATTCGGTCAAACGCTCAAAGTCATGTTCCTGCCTCAGAGACATTTCTCAGTAGAGTTGTAATTACACTAGCAATTTCTTACAACTATCATTATAATAGGAAGCGCTTTTTATCTAATGGCGTAGTTTTTTTTAGTTTTTTTTCTAAGCAGCAATTCTTTAATAAAGCAGCCCTGAGGAGAAAAGGCTCGTCTGTGTGTATAAAGCTGCACTGCTGACTGCAACAAAAGGAGCACAGAGCAGCGCTGGCTGAGGCGCAGGTGTTTTACACTCCTATTATGTTCTGTAACTCAGGTGGAACATGTGTGACCAACATATTGGTTAATCACACTCTCCAAACCACTGAGAGCTGTGACTACGACTTCCCTGCTCCTTCATATAATTACAGTGGGAGAGTTTTCACTTGTTCAAGTCAATGATTTTTTTTTTGGAGGCAACGATGAAGGCAGTGTCTCCAAACATACTTATAATTATTGTACATGTTTTCATTACTCGGTACATTGATTAATACACAGGATACAAATACTGGTTACACACGCTGTGATTGTTTTTACCAATGTTTGCAGATACAGTTTAACCAAAAAGTATCAAATTCTTTTTTACACATTACTATGTACCACAAAATCTACAACGTGACTCCACAGAACATCCAATGCACCGTCATGTAGAATAATTAACTAAACAGCCAATAAAACACATCCACGAACAACAAACCTTTAAGAAATGTGCGGATTTTTTTTCAACTTATATGTATATCAACTTCTTTATATATTATTTTCTATGGTTGTGAACCAGGGAACGTTATGTAGAATATGCTGAAATTTTTAAATACATTTATTTCAGCTTATAACATTGCATGGCTGCAGAGGGAGCCACTGACAGTAAATTATCTTCATTAAAATAAGATACTGTACTGTCAAGTTGACCATAGACGTTTCGTTTGCTGCCAAGGATGAAAAAAAAAATCACAACTAACCAAATGACTACACTAACTGTTACAGTATTTATGGCTTCAGGTGATTATACAGGGTAAACACTACCGTCAAACTGACACCTGGTATTGTAAAGTTCACAGCACACACCGCAATTAACTCCCAACGTCACGGCTCAACACGGCAATTATCAAACTCTTAACGGTCGTAGTTTTTACGTTGTTTCGCAAACGTTGTCCAGTTGATGTGTAAGAAGTTGAAAAAGTGTGTTATTTTTCAGTTCTTACCTTAATTCAGAGACGCAGACTGTTGCTTTTGCTTTGCGACATCTTGGCAACAACCTGTGTCTCGTTAATTTCATTAATCGCTAGATTTGGCGAACGACTTCCCGTGTGTTACAAAATAAAAGCTCACCTGCGGTTTTTTCCCATGTCCGCATTTATTTTCGACGAAGGAGTTTGTGACTTTTTCAAATAACATGCTAAATTGGCTTGTATTTTATTTCGACCATGAACATGAACACAAAACATCAGCTTTTATGCTTTTAAGAGTTATTTTAGGCATGAATAACATTAAGTAAAGCATCTGCTTTGTTGCTCTTTGTTTTTTGGCTATAAAATTGTTTTAGGGTTAAACCAATGTCAACAATACACTGGAAAATTAATTTTCTTTCTTTTTTTCTACCCCCAGGGTCTTGGTTCCTTAGATGACGATGATCCAAACATTTTACTGGCCATTCAACTGTCACTCCAGGACTCTGGGCTGGCAGGGACTGGGTCCAGCAATGAGGTTCTTGCCAACGAAGCCTCACTTGGTGCTATTGGCACGTCCCTGCCTTCTCGGCTTGAACAGAGTGCCCCTGGTGTAGAAGTCCTCCCCAGAGCTTCTCTAAGCAGCTCAGAACTGCTGGAGCTGGGCGATAGCTTGGCAAAGCACGGCAACGTCAGCATCGGCAGTCAGTTTTCTGCTGCTGCTAATCTGACCACCTCTGTACAGCACCGCGGCAGTGGCCATCTGGCCTTTGGGTCTTTGTCCAAGCCGACGGCTCCGGGTGACAGCAGCTCATCAACAGGCATCTTTTCTGCGAGTGACAACGAAGACTCGACCACATGCAGCAGCAGCCACAACCCGTCCTCCTCCTCTGCACTCGCTGCAAATGCAAACCTGCTGGGCAACATCATGGCCTGGTTCCACGACATGAATCCTCAAGGTATCACCCTGGTTCCATCCACCTCGTCCGACACCGATTCAAACCTGGATGCACTCCACACAGCTGCCTGTCCGGAAAATGATGAAAAAGCTGGTATTGTTGTTCCGCTTCTGGAGGAGACGGCAGACGCGGCGTTCTGCTCTAGGAGACCGAGCGACCTGGAAGGAAGTCGGCGGGAAGACTGCGTACCGGCTGAGAGGCCGACGCAGTTAGACCTGGGGCTGGAGAACAGGCCGCTGCATTTCACGGCCGCTCTAGACCCATGTGCAGACCGTGCTACTGAACGCAGAGGGTCGAAGGTTTGCCACGTCGACACCCCGCAGTGCGATTCTGTCTCTGACCACTTGGCCAGTACCAGCTCATCAGAGTGGGAAGATCAGGGGCATCTGATGTAACCTGGAGGGTTCTAGAAAAATAAAGTAGCTGAAACTAAAATTACCACTAGACAAAAGGAATGGAGGGAAGGTTGATTTGGAGGGAATGTATTCAGGATGGAGAATGTTTTTTTTTTCTGGTTGATACTGGTTTAAATGAAGTAGTTTAGACTAAGGACGTAGTAGCAAAATAGAAGGAGGAGAAAGGAGAGTTTAAAAGTCTTTTTGATAAAAGTTTCTTTTTCCACTGTAGTGAAATCCTACTGTTGTATTTGTATCAGGTCTGAGGGAGCTGAATTTCAGCAGATCACTTCCTAATATTCAATCTGTACAGATTCTCACGCCACTCCACACCTTCCTTCACTTTAGGTGCCAAACACTGGCGAGCAAAAGCACAGTTTGCAGTCACCAAGTGAATTATTCAGAGCGAATTGTGCCTGCTGAATACAATTTAAAATGACTCAGCTCAACTGTAATGTGAGTGTGTGGAGCTATATTTTGGAGATTGCGGCTGAGTATTCTTTTTTTTATATATATTATTATTCGAACCACTGTAGCGTGCCGTGTAAATGTGAGGTTCAAATATCCTAATGGATTTTTCTAATCACACTTTCAAAAGAAAAAAAGGAACTGCTCTGTTTCAGAACGCTTCAAACACGGCCTCGACCGTGGTTATTCATCTCCAAGTCTTCATCAGAAAATACTTTCAACGAGAGTTGGAGGAAAAAAAAAAAAAAAAAGCCCGAGGGACTTTTTTTTAAAACATTGTATCCTCGAATTTTGCCATTTACGTTCACAGTGTTAACATACACAGCAGGAAGAGTCTTTGGATTCATAAGATTCAATTAAACCAGCCCTGGTCGCTGCCATTGATCTAGTTATTTTTTTATGTGAAGTGCAAATTAACAAATAGCTTTTTTCCCCAGACTGCAGGGTTACGTGTGAATATTTCAAGCATTTCTTTAAAACACTAAAAGACTCAGTGCCTTTGTGTCAATGGCTGTAGTCGAAATTTCTTTCCTGAGTGAAAACTACACAGTATTTGTACAGTACACAAAACCAACACCTGCTACCTTAAAAAAAGTTTTTTTTTTCACATGGTTTGTAAAGTGCAGAAATTATATTCTTGATTTTTTTTTATTTTATAATGATTCCTAGAAATTTTTTGTATTAATTCAGCATTCTCTCAGTGCAATCTAGCAGCACGGATAAAACACAATGAACAAGGTTACAGGATAAAGTTGTAAAAAAAAAAATATACTGAGGCAGATGTAATAACGAAAACCAGTAGCTCACTGCCAAGACAAAAGGATCAGAAATATCAAATGAGCCAGCGATGGAAACAAGTTTGAGTTTGAGAAATCCTATCAGCACCAGCCAGACTAATAAATACATTAATACTCACACAGCAGAAAAGTACTGCATCATGTGAAATGGTGCCAGAGAATCAGGTTCAAACAGTAGTTTCACTGTGTGATTGTACAAATATTAAAAATAGAAGTTCAATGGAGAAAAGGGAAAAGAACCTCAAGGCAAAACTAATGGTGTGCGTGCACGTGGGTGTGTGTTGTGTATTACTGCTTCAATCAGCTCCATCCTTTGAGGGAATGTGCGAGGACTTTCAATCCAAGAAGGGAGATCAAGGATGTTTTTCTAAAAAAAAAAATCCTCCCTATGAGTCTTTCAGGGTAAATAAATCTGATCCTCTCAAACCTGATGTACTATCATGGTATCATTATTGTTGAAAACACACCTATGGAGGTGAGAGGGAGGTTAATATTTTAGTTTAAATGATCATTTTGGGATGTTGCTGTAAAATAACAATTCCGAATTTTAGAAATAAACGAAATTGTCTGAAAAAAATGAGGAGGGAAAATACAGTAATGGAAAAAATGATTAGACCACTCTGCTGTTTTCTTGAATTCCTTGTTCATCTTAATGCCTTGTTGGGGGAAACAATGAACACAAAACCATGCAATGACTAAAAGCACTGTATTTGTCAGTACAATGTTATTGCTAGTGATGTAGGAACGGAAGTGATTTTTGTCACTGTCAATAAAACCATGCAAATTGGCAAGAAATCAGCTCTGAAATTAGACTGAATTATGAGCCTTTTTTGTTGTTATTATATTTGTCCAGATTAATGTAGATTAAGTGGAAGCAGACTTTTAAATGGACAAGAAATTAAAGAAAGAGTGGAATAATCATTTTTTCCATGACTGTATGTTACTGTTCAGCTGAAGAGACAGTCAGAAAGAGGAAAGGTGACGGTTGTAAAGTTAGTTTTTTTCCTGAATCCGAGA